>JADRCD010232112.1:12405-49674 GCA_019843815.1 Montemys delectorum
TCTTCCTCTTCCTCCTCTTCCTCTTCCTCTCCTTCTCCATCTCCTCCTGCTCCTCCTCCTCCTCTTTCCTCTTTCTTCTCTTCTTATTGCTTACATTCTCCTCTCTCTCTCAATCTCTCTCTTCACCTACTCATTGTACATCAACAAGCTTCACATATGTATTCTACTATGAATACAGGTTCTTCAAATATAGCTGAAACAGAAATATTCCAGGTACTAGGATACGACCATACTTGCTCATTGCCCAAGGCAAAGAGCATCAGGGTACTCTTCTCCCTCTTCAAATCTTCAACTTCAGAGAGACTTCCCAGGATAATACCTTGTTGGGGGTTTCCCTTGGGTCTCAGTGACTCATCAGGGAGATGGACTCCAGATCCACATTGTCAGAGCCAAATCTGCCATACCATCACCTTTCAAGAGGACTCTGGATTATGACTGTTTTAGTTAGTTGGAGCTACTTTACAATACAGAGGTTTGGTCCATTTCCATCATAGTGGGATGCATGGTAGAACACAGGCATACATGGCATGCTGGAGAGGTAGCTGAGAATTCTACATCCTGATCCAAAGGCATCAGAAAGGGCATGAGACACTAGGTGTGCCTTGAGCATCTGAGTTCTCAAAGCCCACCTCCAATGACCATTTCCTCCAACAAAGCCATACATACTTTAACAAGGCCACACCTCCTAATGGACCATTGGAGGCCATTTTCATTCAAACCACCAACCACATTCCACTCCCTGACAACCCCCCCAACACACACACATAGGCTTGTAGCCATATCCTAATGCAGAAATACATTCAGTCCAACTTCAAAAGTCCCCATTGTCTATCATGGCACTGTTCCAAAGTCCAAAGTTCAAAGTCTAAGAGACATATGCAATCTCTTAACTTTAATCCCCTGTAAAATCAAAATGAAAAAGCAGATCACATACTCCTGACATGTACAGGATATACTTCACAATTCCAAATGGGAGAAAAGGAAGCATGGGAAAGAAATACGGAACCAAAGCAAGACTGAAAACAAGCTGGCAAACTCCAAACTCTGCATCTCAATGTCTTATGTCAAACTGCTCTTCAAATCTCCAACTTCTTTCAGCTTTATTAGTTTGCTTCACTCCCTGTTAGCAGCCCTGCTCAGCAGATAGCCCACAACTCTCACATCTCCAACATTTTGCAATTCTAAGGCAATGGAGACTTCATCTTCACACCTTCACACAATAGCTTCTTTAATTCTCTATGCAAGGACACACAAGACCTATGCCTGGCCTCAGCAGCTTTCCTGAGTCATGAAGGGAAATTCCATAATCCCTTTCTTCTTTCCTTGATTCTAAAGCCAAAACCATGTGGCCAAACTGCTAAGTTCTGATGCTTGCTAGGCCTGGACATGGACTCCTCACTCAATTACATCTTCACCAGCTGGTTTTGATGGTTCCCTTTACTGCCTAAGCTTGGGAGTCCTAAAACTCAATCTGTATACCAGGCTGGCCTCAAACCTAGAGATCCACCAACCTCTGCCTTCTGATTGCTTGGATCAAAGGTATGCACCTCAAGGCCTGGCCCTAGGCTTTTCTTAAATTCCTTTTCATCTTTCTTTAATTTCTTTTTACAAATTGGAAGTTTATCTGGGTGGGGTCTTGGTCACCACTTCCTTTATTCCACTTAGCATCAAACTTTCTTTAAGCTGTTTATCTCCTTCAACACAGGCCTTAGCTACATTTCTACTTCCTGGTGCCTCCTTTCTCCTCAAAGTATACATTTTATATTTTTTTTCTTGCTTAGTTTGCTCCTTTTCATTATAGATCTGCATAAGAGTGAATACTAATAACCATATGACAGAATTCATACTAAGCTATTTTAAGATATCTTCTGCCAGTGCAATTAATCCAAAACTCTTCATTGTAGGCTCAGGCAGACTTTTTGAACAAAGGCAAAAAGGCAGCCACATTCTATGGCAAAATATCATAAGAATCGTCCCAAAGCCACATACTAAAATTCTCTGAAACCTCTTGAGCCAGGAACCCACAATTCAAATCGCCCTCAGTACCACTGTCCTTCTAATAGAATATGGCCCATTAAGCCCCACTTAAAGCTTATAACTACTTTCAAAGTTCCAAAGTCGATATTACTCCAAACAAAGCATGCTCAGACATATCACAGCAATACCCTACCCCTGGTATCAACTTCTCTCTTAATTAGGGTCTCATTGCTGTGAAGAGACACCATGACCACAGAAACTCTAATAAGGGAAAACATTTAATTGGGGCCACCTTAAAGTTAAGAGTCCATTGTCATCCTGGGAAGCATGGTGGCACACAGGCATACATGATCCTAGAGAGGTAGCTGAAAGTTCGACATCAGATAAAAAAGCAGCAGGAAGAGAGTGAAACACCGAGCATAGCTCGAGCATGTGAAACCTCAAAGCCTGCCCCTCAGTGACCACTTCCTCCCACAAAGCCACACCTGCTCCAACAAGGCCACACCTATTCCAACAAGTCCACACCTCCTAATAGTGCCACACACTGTAGGCTTATAGGGGCTATTTACATTCAAGCCACCACAATGAGTCAATTGCTCTCAGCAAGCTTTTGGTGAATATATAGTAATTGAAGTTACTAGAGAACCCCATTAGAAATGCCATCCTGGCTACTTGGGGTTTTTATGCTCTATACATAGAAGTCCTAACATACCTCAGGTTGAGCTCAGCTCTCCAAACACTGATGTATCATATTTTTTTATCCTCTATAAACAGCATTGCTTATCAGATGAAACATCTTAACTAATTGTAAACATGTGAAACTTGCTTCCTTTCTTAGGAGTTTCTATACTTAATTTTCAGGTAATTTACAATATAAATGTCCTTTCACAAAGATTTGGTTTGCAATCTGTAAAACATCTGCTATCTAAAGAAAAGGACTTAGAACACAGTATCTTAAAATATAGGGAAAGAATTCAGTCGACTGAGCACATGTCTTCTGGAGAAATTAAGTCATTGTTCTTCTCCCACCGCAGGACAAATGGGAAAAGCTGGCTGGTCAGGACTCCTCTATAGAGATCTTTCAACACATCTCCTTAATGACCCTAGACACTGTCATGAAGTGTGCCTTCAGCCACAAGGGCAGTGTCCAGGTGGATGGGTGAGTGACAACCCTTGAAGTTCAGAGCTTTTGTCTTACCAACCAGTATGGACTTATCTGTGATGCATGTGGGACATCTTGAATACTCAATAAAGAGTCTTACCCCAGCCCCAGGTCAATCCCTGACCCAATCTAATCCTACCTCAACCATAGACCACTGATTCCTAGCTGAGGTGGATACCTAGACACTCATACCACTTTCTACTGACTTGAAAATTACAAGACTTATAAGACAGAATTAGTGTGTGCCTCAATGTTATCTGTTCCTACCACATACAAATCTCCCAGAGTCCATTCTGTCTGTGGGTCAAATATCTCTATAGTCTAATCTGTTCTGTATCTTCTTCTTCAGAAATTACAAGACCTACATCCAGGCCATTGGGGACTTGAATAACCTATTTTACTCCCGTGTGAGGAATATCTTTCATCAGAATGATACCATCTACAATCTTTCTTCCAATGGCCGCTTGTCCAACCAAGCTTGTCAACTTGCCCATGACCACACAGGTTCTGTTTGTACCTCTGTCTCCCTCATTTCCTAGGATCAGCTCAAAGAGGCTACTGATGACTTCTGAGGCAGATCCAGACTCTTCAGTCGACTCCCCTATAGGGACATGGGTCACATACATGATAGATATTTTTATTCTGTCAGTGTTGGGAGTTGGGATGTCAGAATGCCAGGGGCTATGTGAGTGTCATCATACTGGTAATATGTAATGAGATTTGACCCAGCAACTCAAGCAGAGCTTCCATTGCCTATGGAAGCTAGGAGAGGTCTGATGACACCAGTTTTCTAACACTGCCCACTCCTTACTCGCTGACCTATATAGAGCACATAGCTTAAGGCACATGAAGCTTCATGGGGCTGCTGTAGCTCTCAGGTCTGTGTGATAATTGATGTTCTGGGATAGATGGAGTGATCAAGCTGAGAAAAGATCAGCTGCAGGATGAAGGAGAGCTCGAAAAGATCAAGAAGAAGAGACGTTTGGATTTTCTGGACATCCTCTTATTTGCTAGAGTGAGTATGTACAGCAGAGGCCTGAGAGTCTGCTTGGGAACAAACAAGGAACAAGCATAGCTCTGATGATGCCTGTTGCTTCTCTCAGATGGAGAATGGGAACAGCATGTCTGACAAGGACCTACGTGCTGAGGTGGACACATTCATGTTTGAGGGCCATGACACCACAGCCAGTGGAGTCTCCTGGATCTTCTATGCTCTGGCCACCCACCCTGATCACCAACAGAGATGCAGAGAGGAAGTGCAGAGCCTCCTGGGGGATGGATCCTCCATCACCTGGTAAGAGTTCAAGAAGGAGAAATGCCCTTATTCTTTGGGAAGGGAGGATCCCCGGATCTCCACTCTACCTGTCCTTCAGGATGGACTTTATTTCAGGGATCACCTGGACCAGATTCCCTACACCACCATGTGCATCAAGGAGGCCCTGAGGCTCTACCCACCTGTCCCAGGCATTGTCAGAGAACTTAGTACATCTGTTACCTTCCCTGATGGACGCTCTTTACCCAAAGGTATGTATTTCCCAGGCCTTGCATTTCAGAGATAATGGGTGGTCAGTAATATGTGTCCTTCAACAGTTCTGAATCCCTCTGAGTGCCAGTTTCCTTTTCAGCAAAAGAAAAAAAATACTTTTTCTCATAAAGTACAATAATAAGCTTAAATGACCTCCTATACAGTTAAATTATCTCCAGTTCTGCTGCTTTGCATGAATAACATTGCACACATCTCTTTTATCAGCTAACATTCCTTCTTTTGAATTTATGGTCTTATGATACATCCACTGGGGTTTAGGAACAGTGACATTCTTCAATTTTTATACAACAGACTAAATTCCAGATGCCAACACCATATAATTCATAGCTACACCTATTCTTCAGATGTCTTCACTGTCACATGTGGGTTTTCATGTTGGGGCTGGAAACACAGGCATATGTTTGTACATACAAGTGGGAACCAGAGGTCAACATCATTCCACAGACACTGTCCAGGAGTCTTGCACTGGCCTGTAACTCACCTATTAGGCTAGGCTGGCCAGTGATTGGTAGGAACTTGCCTGTCCCCACATCACCAGCAGTGGGATAACAATCAGGTGTCACCACACACAGCTTTTTTACATGGGTTTTGAAGATCAAGCTTAGGCCTTTCTCTCAACCCATAGTAGTCACATCTTTTTATCATCCTCTACATTTGATATATAATATGTAGATATTTTTATAAAGAACTACTATTTATATATAGATCAGCAAATACAATGTGACTCTAGACTTTTTTCAAGTTCAAATTATTGGTTACGCTCTATAACCTGATGGCAAGACCTTATTGCTGAAGACACAACTTATTTAGGTCATCAAACACAGAAAATTATCTCATGCCCAACTAGTAGCCCTAATTCGTAACCCAAATTGTAAATAGAGCTTTTTTAAAGCTAATTTCACTAACAGTTTTACATTATACATGCACAGAACACACACACACACACACACACACACACACAGAGAGAGAGAGAGAGAGAGAGAGAGAGAGAGAGAGAGAGATATAAATAAAAGAGCAAATAAGGCAAATTTAAACAAAAATAGGATGAGTTTTTTTTTTCGACGAACTCTTTGGAATCTTCAATTTGTCCATCTGGATGTTTGTGAAGGAAATAATCAGCAGAGTTTCTTGACTCCCTAATGACTGATTTCTTTGTCTCTAGTATATGTTAGAAGCGGAGCCCCACAGCAGTTTTCTGCTGACCTTTTCCTGTGGTTTGGTATATGTTTCTGGCCACACTCATATAGCTATGCAATTCCCAGAGTCACTTCTTATTAGGGTTGGGAGGGTGAAAGCTTTTGTTAATTTATGTTAATCTTGGTGGTGCTGGAAGTTGTACAGAAGGCCTGATGTTTGCTAAGCAAGTGCTCTAGGACTGAGCTACTTACCCCAACTGGAGATGGATAAACTTAGCTTGACTATGTTTAGAGGTAGAGCCACTGGGTAGTGGATCGATTAGATTAGGGTTGGTCTCACATTGTTCTATACAATAGCTTTAGAAAGAGAAGGAGAGAGACTACTAGGAAATATATACCTGTCCTCACCATGATAGGATGCAACCAAAGGGAGGGAGCTGTCTCAACTTTCAGCTCCAAATCTGTGAGCGAAATAAGCTTCTTTTCTTTACAAAGTTGTGTGTGTGTGTGTGTGTGTGTCTGTGTCTGTGTCTGTGTGTGTGCGTGTGCATATGTGTCTGTGCCTGTATGTGTGTGAGCACATACACATTGTGTGTGTACGTGAAAATTCTTCACAAAGAAACCTTTGAATATGTTGTTATGACTTTATTTCTCAAATACTATTCACTGGGATGTGTAGGATAGATACAGAATCAGACAGGGGCTAGGAGGATACGTTTCTTTTATGAGACAAAGCAAGTGAAAGAGATCAATTAATCCCATTTAGTGCGTCAAATGTGGTCCAGACTCTGAGAAGCACTCAGGTGGATGGCAAAGATGAACTGATCAGAAGATACAAGACCCCTGCAATATCAGGAAAGCAACCTATGTCTCACAGCTCATTATGTCAAAACCCTAGGACTGCCACATCCTGCTTTGGTGATATGTAACCCTTCTCTGAAACTTTAGTAACTCACCAGAAAAACCAGAAGAAATCAACTCACTGTGGGGACTTAATATACATCTTTAGTGGAAATCCTTCATCAAATGATTGTTCTAATTTTATTTATTCCCAAAACTCAGGTTCCTCTTTCTTGCTTCACTCTCTTTAACTCCATTTTTTATGCTCCTCACTTGTGCCTCAAATTCTTTACCAATTCATGTACATGTACTGAAAGTGATGTTCTATAGCACCCAAACCTCTTGTGCAGGCATATCATCTCTTGCTGTCTCAGGAACCAAGGTGTTACCCTTGGGTGTAACCCATCTTCTCTCATATTCCTATCTGCCCCACAGGTATCCAGGTCACACTCTCCATTTATGGTCTCCATCACAACCCGAAGGTGTGGCCAAACCCAGAGGTAGGAGGGCAGAGGAGTTGGTCTCAAGACCAATACCTCCTATTGTTCCCACTTCTGGGCATATTGTCCCCTTGTAGGTTGCAGTTGACTTCTACCTGTCCTGACTAAGGTGCTGTCTCCCTGCAGGTGTTTGACCCTTTTCGATTTGCACCGGACTCTCCCCGACACAGCCACTCATTCCTGCCCTTCTCAGGAGGAGCAAGGTGAGACATCCTGTGTATGATGATAGAATATACTGTGGAGAATATTTGCAGCATACCTTTTTTTGATCTCCTGCATATATGACATCTCCAGGTATATCCTGATTGGTGGCTATGGGAGATGGGAGGAGCTTCTTGAGGATGTGTCTGTACACAAAAGTAGGGTAGCAATTCAGGACATACTATGAAGACATTAATCTATTGATCAAACAAATTTCTATGTCAGTGAATGCCACATACTTGCATGTGTTCTGATATTTCACTCACTTTAAGGGCAAGACTTTACATTGATTTTTTTTCACATGATTTTAACTTTAGGTGTCAGGCTTGTCAAATTTTAGGGCTCTTAAAAGGCATGTCTTTTCTGCACCTCAACCTGACCCATCACCATTCCTGGGTAGTTCTTTATTCTGGAATCACTGTGCAAGTAATTCATTCACTTGCATATTTGCCAATGATATGCAAGCAAATGTCCAACGAGATATGTGAAGTGTTACAGTGGGTCATTTGAGGCAAGGTTCATGCCAGGATATGCTAATCCCACCTTTGTACTCTTTCCCATCACAATTTTTAAATCGGTGTTGATCCTCACATCTCTTTTGCAATTGCCCAATGGCCAAAACTTGACAGATAATGTATCCTCAAATTTACACTTAGAGGCTGTGTAGTCTAACTTCAGAAAAAAAAGGCATTAAAAAGGAGGAGAGTAGACTGCGTTTAAGTAAACCCTCTGTTGTACATATAACATGATATGTTTTAAGGTTTCTAGTGAGTGAAATGAAAGACACTCTTGAAATAGCTTCTGAACTGGACAAAGACTTTCTGACGGCTTCTAGGAAAATTTTCCCTTGAGACCTGACTCACTGTAAACTTTCAAAGGTGGTACAGAAGAAAGGTTTTCTGAGCCCATATTTCATGAATTCATGAAGGAGCAAATCAGCTTTCACAGAACAGGCTATAAGTAAATTGTTCTTCCATATGCGGGCTATGTGCACATACTTGGTATACTTCAGGATTGAATGCTCTGCTCTCCACTCACTGCAAATCATGTCACTGCCACTAGAAGCCAGGAGAGTACTGGGTAACTCAGCCTAAGTTGGAATGAACCATGCCACTGGTGATGCTTTCTAAGATCAAGCTGATAGAGATTCAGGCTTGTCAGAAGATCATGGTCCCTCTCCCTCTACTTCCCAAGTCCTGGGATTCAGTCACAGGCTCCCACGGCTTTGGTCAGAAGTTTTTTTAATTTTTATTGTATTTCATTCTATTTTTTTTCATTCCTTAAATTCAAATGAATTAAATTTTAAGTATTAAGGAAAAATAATTATTTTAACTGTAAAATAAGCTTTAAACCACTCCTGTGTGTCAGGTGCTATGCTACATAAAAACATAGAAACATAAAAACATAAAAACATTCATTCCTGCTTCTAAGAGTTCAAAACTGTCATCTACAAAGACAAATATATCTGTAATTAAAATATATCCTTCCTTCATTCTTTCACTTGGCCACTTCGAAGTTTGCAGGACATTCTGTGTTCCTGCCATCATCCCATTCCCTGATTGTGACATGTCCTTGAATATGGCACTGATGGTGCCTTGGGTGCCTATGACAAACAGAGACAGTCATCGAACCAATAAGAGCCAGCTGCTCATTTACCTGAGATTTGGAAACATGAAGCTTAGAGGTGGGGGTAGGAGTGAGACATGCTCAAACACCTCAACAGCTTGGTCTTAAGTAGGAAGTGGAGTAGGCAGGAAAGAGATGAGGGCAGCAGCCAGAAGAGAATATAGCTGAAGCTATCCATTTGTTGTGATGTTTTGGTTTGTTTAATTTTCTTTTTACTTATTCACTTTATATCTTGCTCACTGCCTCCCCTCCACACCTCCCACAATTCTTCTCTCTTCCCACTTCCCCCTTCCCCTCTCCTCTGAGCAGGTGGGGATCCCCCTGAGTATCCCCCCCACACTCTGGCACTTCAAGTCTCTGTGAAGCTAGGCACTTCCTCTCCCACTGAGGCCAGACAAGGCAGCCCAGCTACAAGAAGATATCTCAGCTACAAGAAGATATCTCACATACAGGCAACAGTGAAGCTAAACAAGAAGGAAGGCCCAAATGAGGGAGCTTGAATTTTACTTAGAAGGGGGAATAAAATAGTCATAAGAAGCAGATGGAGGAGGGGAACTGGGAGGGAGAATGGGGAGAGGGAAGGGGGTTCATGATCAGGCATGGAGAATGACAGGAGTAATGGCTAGATGGCCATGAAAATGAATGGAAATTTGCAACTGACAGGGTTGGGAGGGTAGGGGAGCATCTCCAGGGGGCGACAGAGACCAGGGATAAGGGACGAGCCCAAGAATCAATGGGGATGACCTTAGCTGTGACTCACTACACTGGGGATATGGAATTTGAAGGGACAACTAGGCACTGAACACAGCCCTACACAGTAGAGGTGCAGAGGGTCAGTGTGAAGGGAGCTCGGGGAGACCAAAGGAGTCCAGGAAAGGAAAATGAAGAAGGAATGAAATTGTGAACATTTCTGAAGTAGAGTTAGAAGTCTATAGATGTTGATGGTTTAAGGAGGTGGGGTATGCTAAGTAGGAGACAGATGGAGCAGCCACTTAAGGATCCTCAACACAGTCTTCCTGTAGGAACTTTCCTACTGATAATCTGATTCCACTGTGTGGAAGCTATGTGCTAGATCTCGCTGAATGGAGTAAACTAAGCAGTGATTAACATACTGAATAATTCATAAGTTTGACCGCTAGTTCTTAAAATACTAGCCTAACAAATTTCATACCTCTAAAAGAAGTAGGATGAAAGTGGCCTTGAAAAATGTTGAGGCTATGTCACAAAGTCAGGACTGCAAAGATCTGGGGTGAAAGTAGGTATGACATAAAATCACAGCCATTAGACTGAACTTGTGACATTAGGCCCTGAATGTTGTTCTGGGCTATTTCAAGGGTCAACCCTCAAATGAGATTTATTGTCCCTTTCTGACCCAGGAACTGCATTGGGAAACAATTTGCTATGAGTGAGCTGAAGGTGATTGTGGCCCTGACCCTGCTCCGCTTCGAGCTACTGCCGGATCCCACTAAGGTTCCCATCCCCTTACCACGACTTGTGCTGAAATCCAAAAATGGGATCTACCTACATCTCAAGAAGCTCCAGTAATTCCGGTAAGGATGAGCACAGACTCTCTAAACATGCTGCCTGACATCTTGTCCTGTCACCATCTTGCTTTCTGTCTCTGCATCTTTCTTCACACTTATTTCCTCCCTGCCTCCTGTTCTCTCTCTCTCTCTCTCTCTCTCTCTCTCTCTCTCTCTCTCTCTCTCTCTCTCTCTCTCTCTCTCTTTCTCTCTCTCTCTCTCTCTCTCTCTCTCTCTCTCTCTCTCTCTCCTCCCCCCTCTTGCCTTGCTCTACTCTCCCCGTTTGTCTTTGTCTCCTTCTACAAAAATCTGACTGTGCACCTGAACCTGAACCTCCTCTGTCCTCCAGCATTCTCTCTTTGCCTCTTCACTTCCTACCATGTTATTTTTCCCTACATGACTTCTTCATTTTACCAATAATCAACTGTCACAACCTTGGTGGTCTGAAATAATGGAAAGTTATTATTTTATAGTTGTGGAGTTCCGAAGTCTGAAATGAGTTTCACTGGCAGAAAGCTAAGTTGTTGGTGTTACCAACCTTCTTCAGAAGAGTGCTCCAGGAGTCCTATCCTCCTCTATTAAGTATATATACATCATCATTCCTTGACACTGGAATATTCGCCTGTCTTAAAGCCAGCACCCTCCTCATCCCATCTCTTCTAATTTCCTTCCCTTTTACAAATGCTCTTATGACATCATCAAGACCACTAAAAATTCCAAGATAATTTTCCCATCTAAATGTATCTTACTTGATCTAACTTACTAAGTCCCTTTTGAGTTATGAGGGATAATTCACTTTGTACTATGGACTCCAAAACTCAAGGCCTGAATACCACTGTGAAGCCATTATTCAGCCTTGTATCATCTTCACACGACTGTTACCTGATATGTTCATCTAAATCTCCCCGCACAGTCTCTCTCTACTTGATATTCCTCACACAAGTTCCCTCCTTCATCTTCCCTCCTTTCTGCAATAAAGTTTTCAGTGTCATTCATGCACAGCATTTGTCTTCTCTTGCTGGCTCTGAACACAGGTTCCCATGCTGCTTGGAACTGCTCCTGGATCAGGATCCATGATGAGTTCTCTGCCTTCCATGGAACTACTTCAATGTTCTACTTCCTGAGGCAGGCTTCTTGTGGAGCCACTGACTGCAACCAGGACTCCTTCCTATTCTCCTAACCTACCAGTGTGCAGAGCTAGTGCAGACTGATTCTTAGGAAGGCAGGAGAAGACAGACTGGATACTCAGTACCTGACTGAGGGGAGAGCCAAGGCAGGAACAAGAGCCCAAATCGTCATGCCCGGAATGTTCAAGCAATGCAGAAAGGGCCATGCTAGCCATGTTGAGAGAACACAGGAAAATAAGAGCCCAGAACCCTGAGTGATCAGCCAAGGTCTAACCATAGGACTCCAAATTGGATGAATGTGTACCCAGAAACTGGCTCTATTGCCTGCAAGCAATGAGCAAGACTAGCTCAGTTCACTGTCATATACATTCCCCCTCCATGATACATACAGAGAGACACTACACACTCATAACACATTCCACCCACACATGTGCATGCCCAAGACCAATGGAGCCTCAAGCTGTGTTTGAAAAATCATAAAGATGAAGCAGTGGTCATCTGTGATGGCCACCAGTTCCAGTGTCCACTCTCTCTCCCCAGGAGGCCCTAATACACACATACAGATATCTTGGATTTATTCAAACGCTCATGAAGAGCTGATATTAATGATGGTGTCTTGATCAAAAACACCAGAATCAGGAAGCCTCAGATCAAGTTCCTTCTAGATTAGTGTCCTTCAGTTTCCTCCCCTTAATATTAAAATCCAGTCACAGCTTCCTCCTATTAGAGAGGACATACCTCCATCCTGTCTAAACTACTGAGTGCCAAAGTGCTGAAGATACAAATGATACAGTCTAGACTCAGGTATCACCCAGAGACATTTGATGGTTATGACTGGACAATCACGACTCATGAGGTAAAAGTTGAAATCGTACTTCATTTGTTCAGAGAACTGTGGCTTAAAATGGGGTCCCGTGTCCAGCCCGCCACAGGGCTAGGGCCGCTCATAGAGGCAGACTTAGGGAATTTGACTGAGTGCTGACCCCACGCCACCGCAGGGCGAGCGTTGGACTGTGAGAAGCTTCTGGGTTCTGCTCTGGGGTGGGAAGGCTCAAACTGGGGTTCCCACAGAACTGCCATGAGCTAGCTCATAGGTGGGCTCGTAAGTCCCCAGGCTGCACGGACACCGCAGATGTTCCTGGAAGTGCCTAGAACATAGTGTGAGCCCGAGAGTCTGGCTCTGGCCCTCGGCTGAAGGTAAAAAGGCAGGGGGAAGCAAACCAACTGGGTCACAGGGATGAGAGTCCCCTACTTGTTCAGCAGCAGCAGCTTGAGTTGGTGGAAGCCATGTCTGAGAGCACAGGAGGCCTCTAGCAGAAGAGGGAGCCCTGCTCCGGTGCTCCAGCACAGCAGATCCCGATGAGAAGAAGCAGTCCACAGTTTTAAGGCGTTTATTTATTATTGTCATGGAGGGAAAGGATGCTAAGAGGATAGTAGAGGCACAGAAAGGCAGAGAGAGGGAAAGAGTAGAGAAGTAGAGGCCATCCATGGCCATGTGAAGAGAAAAAGGGATTGTGAAGAGAGGAGAAACAAGAGGGCAAGAGTAAGAAGCAAGAGTAAAAGAGTAAGAGTAAGAAAGTAACAGAGAGGAGGCAGCAACAGCCCCTTTTCTAGCCAGGCCTGACTGCCGCCAGGTATTGCTATTCCCAGGTAACTGTGGGGAGGAACATAGCTGGCTATTGCCAGATAACTGTGAGGGTGGAGTCCAGACAGAATACCAGGGGCTTGGAGCATTGCCCTTCATGACTGATGGCCACAGAATTATGGAGTGCTGGGGGCTTGTGTCAGGAGCCTGGTGTCTAGGGACATGGCAAACTTCCTTTCATCCCTCGCAGAGTTATCTGCTAGGTCTCTGGAGTTTAAACCTAGCTCAGCCAGAAAACAGGCTGCCTTTTACGGTCCCACAGAAAACTGTTTATCTGTGTGCTAGGACAAAAGGGCAAGTTAGTGACTTTAAGGCTTGTAGCTAATAGGCACACTATAATGGGACCTTTACATCCTAGCTTCCAGTCAATGTGGAGGGCTTTAGAGGAGTTAGCAAGTATCTTAAGGCAGATCTTCCAAGCTGTGGCCTTCTTCCAAGCAGAAAAGAATTGGTAGTAGGAAAGGTATATGACACATTTCCCAAGATGGCCTAGAGCCGTGATTCTCAACCTTCCTAGTGCTTTGACCTTTTAATACAGTTCCTCATGCTGTGCTGACCCTTTCCCAGCCATAAAATTATTTCATTGCTGCTTCATAAGGATAATTTTGCTACTGAAATGAATCATAATGTAAAACCTGTGTTTTCTGATTACTGTTGGTGGCCCTGTAAAAGGCTCATTCAACTATCAAAGAGATCATGACCCATAGGTGGATAACCCTAGAGACTTGCCCTAGACACTTTAATTTACTTTACTTTCTTAAGTCTCAGGACTGGAATTCCTGACTCCTATTTCCGATCCTCGTTTCTGGCGCCCTTCCTTCCACATGGAGCTAATTCCAAGATTTGATCCTCCTAGTAGAGTGACCTTAGACCTTGACCCCTAGAGATATAGGTACCCATAGCCATCATGAAGCTGCTGCGGGGACTGACAGGGTAGGGACTCAAAATCGCATATAGGCACCACCTTGAACTTTACCCCAAAAGTCCTTTGCATCTTCATGCCTTGCCCTATAGAAAAGAGTTTCCTTTTTCCTGGGAGGCCCCCTTTAACGTTACTATACCACCTTCCCTAGAGATACTGTGACTGTCAGAGCCCTACCTACCTGTGAAACACCAACACCAAGAAATACCAGAGAGACACATCCCAAGAAAGACATTACACCCGTGAAAACCCCTTTCATATTCTTTGACTTTGGTGGTGGGCGTTTGCTTTTGAGAGTATTATTTATTTTGTACAGACTTAGTTTTAGCAACTTTCCTTATGTCCATTATATCTCAAATGCACAGAAAGATGGTTAAATAAGTGCAGTTACGAGAAATAAATGAAGTTTCTCAAGGTAGCCAAATGTTCAGCAAATATTTGTGGAGTGAAGGAATGAGTTGTAGAGCCCAGGCATTGAGTCATTCCACACACATGCTTACAAGAGAATGTCTTCCAGGAGACTGTCAATGTCCATGCTTTTACCTCCAAAGCCCCCACAGGCAGGGATCCACAATGACTCCATAGTCAATATAGGAGAGCAAGGTCCCAGGAAAAGCCACAGCCTCTGCTGCCCAGGCCCTGTTCACCGAAGGCCTACTTTCCAGATCCAGAGCCCAGTGGCTTCAGGTACAGGTGTATGCCATTTTTGGAGCGCAAGATCAGCTGGGGGACCTTAATGGGGACCTTTGAGGGATCTGGAGAGAACTCAAAACGCAGCAAACAAAGGGCTGTGACCACCTTCAACTCGTTCATGGCAAACTGCTGCCCAATGCAATTCCTGTAGCAAGCAACACAAAGAAGCATCAAGCTATTGGCTAACCAGAGTGTTGGAGCTTAGAGTTCTTAGAGACCCATAAAAAACAGTAACTAGTTTTGGACACATAATGGCTGGTTGATTTGTCGATGTGGGGGAAAAAACACAAATCTTAGGAGCATGGTAAAGAACTCCACTGGGGGCAAGCATATAGCTATCTCCTGAGAGGCTCTGACAATACCTGACCAATACAGATGTAGAGGCTCACAGCCATTCATTGAACTGACTACATGGTCCCCAATGAAGGACTTAGAGAAAGGTTCTATGGAGCTGAAGGGTTTACAGCCCCTTAGGACGAACAACAATTACTAACTAGTACCCTCGGAGCTCCCAGGGACCCAACCACCAATCAAGGACTATACATGGTGGGACTGAATGTTCTGGCAGCATGTGTATAGTATAGGATCGCAAATTCGATCATCTATAGGAGTAAAGGACCTCGGCCTTGTGAAGGTTGTGTGCCCCAGTGTAGGGGAATGCCTGGGCCAATAAGTGGAAGAGGGTGGGGTGGCAAGCATGGGGAGGGGGGAGGCAAAAGGGGTTTGTTCTTGTTGTTTTTGTTTGTTTGTTTGTTTGTTTGTTTTTTGGAGGGGAACCTGGGAAAGGAGAAGTTTACATGTAAATAAAGAAAATATCTAAAAATAAATAAATATATATATGTATGCATATATATATACATATATATACATATATATATATACATATATATATATATGTATGTATGTATAAAGGCACTCTACTGGGTAGCTTCACATTGGGAGCTCTGGCTTAAAGTCTCTCACAGAATAAAAACAGCTGTCCCACCCATTTCCTAGGAACAGGAAAAAAATAGCAAAAGGGCTCTCTTGTCACAGAGCACTCCAATATGATGCTCCCCCACACTGATGGCCTTCACTTTTCATTCCCATTCGTGAGGGCCTGGAAATGTTGTCTCTCTCCTTACCTGGGCCCTGCAGAAAAAGGCATGAAGGCAAAGGGATGCCGTCCTGTCGAATTCTCAGGAGAAAAGCGCAATGGATCAAAGACCTAAGGAGTTAGATAGGACTTTCTTAAGTACTCACCAAATCCTGGCAGAGGGTAACCCCACAGCCCATACCCTGTCTAACCTCCATGCCCAAAGACTCAGTACCTCTGGGTCAGGCCACACAGCACTGTTCCTATGGAGAGCATAGATGTGCAGAGAGATCAGGCTGCCTGTAAGCAGAAAAGAGGCCTGATAACAAGGGATCATGGGGCAGCCGGGCCAACTCCACATTAGACCTAAATCCCCTAATGTCCCCCTATCTGTGACACCAGCCTCTGCCTGTTCACTGCTGATGACAAGGAGCTCTTGGCCACAGTCAAAGTACTTTAATAATCAGCAGCAGCAGCTGCTCCAGTATCCCAGGACTGAGAAGAGTGTCTAACCCAGATATCTGCGGAATTAAAACAAAGAACTATGAACCAATCCTACTACAAAGCAGGAAAAGTGGGAGCTACTTCTTATAGGCTGTTGGATTTCAATCCACAAGCTCTCAAGAAGTTATTGTGCTATTAATAATAAGAGATACAATACATTTGATGCTTACTAGATGTCAGGCTCAGATCTGAACACTTACAGAGCCATAACACAGAATTGGACATGTACGTGCATTGTGTCATAGTCTATGTGAATCATCTCCCTGGAGATGTCCAGGCCATAATAGTACCACAGTAGAATGGTTTAATATAATTTTAAACAGAAGAAAAAAGAGAAAAAGAAACTTTTCAGGCTACAAGAACTCCTCCCCTGAGAACAATGTAGCAAGTGTGCCCAGTGATTAGCCATGCTGGGTCCTATTGCACTAATGGTCAATGGAACTCAAAAGCAAAACCAACTTTCACAATCACTCCCTCAAAGGAATAATAATTCCTGTTGAATTATTTTGAAGACAAACTATATGTATTCTTTTTATTTCTACCCACAGAAAAATGAATCCATATAACCACCCTGAAATCTAGGAGAAAAATGGACTTTATACTCTCTTTACAGAAGAGGCAGTTGGAGGTTTGGGGGCAGAGACAAGTTTACTTATACACTGTGAGCCTGGTGCTTGGGCCCACGGCTCTGCACACAAAGCCTGAGCTCTCTCCACATGGTGTAATGATGCTCCAGTGGTACAGACAATACTAAAGAACATCCAGAGGACTATCATTTCATCCTCACTGTTTCCAACTACCTACCTGCAGGTAGAGAACGGCCATCCACAAAGGTGACTGGCTTGCTGAGCTGGCGGTACACCTGAGGTACAGGTGGGTAGAGACGGAAGCACTCCTTGATGCACATGGTCAGGTAGGTCATCTTGGCCAGATCATCCCTGCCAGAAACACAGGACACTTGGGAACTGGGAGCAGTGGGGTCCCAGGAGAGGGTAGGCCCCATTACCAACCTCACCACATTATCATTTCGCTCCCTATCACCACCATACTTCCAACAGAGGAGTTACAGGAGCTCCAAGTGCCTAAGGGTAGTGTAACACTGGGTGCTCATGTAGACCTAGCAATCTGGAAGAAGGCACAGGATCCTAGAGACATTTGTGCATCCAACTCTCAAAGGCAAGGCCACTTTTGTGTCAGGCAGGGCCTTACTAAAGTAGCACAAGGGATGTTTCTTTAGTTTCTGTTTGACTTCCCTGTGGGCCTGGAATGGAACAAGGTAGCCTGATAATTTTTAGTTGAATGAACCAACCAATTTCCATGGGTGAATAAAGACAAACTCATATAAATACTCCTTTGGCTACTGGGGAGCTCAGACCCAAATGTCAGAACTATATAATATCTTCTTAGAGAGCCTCAAACTCTAAGTCACTCTCCTCATAATCGTGACTTTTCATTTCTTGTACTATTTTATTAAATAAGCATCCTTGATGTTGCTTTAGATTCTGGATAAATCTAAGTGAAAATAAAATATGCATTTAATCTTTCCCTCAGACTATCTACCTTATTATCTACCCTAGAATGCACAGGTCTCTTCACCTGAGGTTTAACCTTCCTTTAAGTCAATTCAAGTCCCTCCCCTTCTCACCCCTCTACCCTCAACATCCAGGCCACTTGAAGTTACTCCATCCTACAGCCTTCTCTGGGTATCAAGCATGTGAGTCTGACTTTCTGAAAACTCCCAAAGAGCAGCAAACTGGCTCCTCCTCTCCTCTTCCCCATTGTAATGTGCTCCAGATAGCACTTTGTTCATGGCTGGACCCCTTTGAAAGTTTCCAACATTCAATAAGTAAACCTTAATTATGGACATTCCATCCTTCACATCTCTGACACTGGAATTACAGATCAGTCCTCCTTAGGAGAACAGAAACTCCTGATGCTGTTAGGCCAGTTTCTGTGTTCCTACTATCTGTCTTGTGCAGTGCTGAAGGCACATCAGGAACTCAGTAGGAGGAAGTGACTGTCAGGCTACAAATGTCTACAAAGAGCAAGCAACAAGAGAGGTCAGGGTGCGACTCCCAGACCACTCTGAAATAAAAAAATATTTCTGCTGGTGTGACATTCAGGACTGCAGGCTTGAACTGAGGAACAGAAGAGGGAACCACATAGAAGTTTTTAAGTACTGGTATTCAGAAATTAGTCTCTTTCAACATAAAAAGAAATGGGTCTGGGGTCTATGTGCTTGCAACCAGCGGTAGCAGGGAGGTGGAAGGTGGCAGGTGGTAGGGGGCGAGGGACAAGCTTTCTCAGCTGTCTTCCCACCTTCATCTCCTGCTTCCCCCTCTTTCTCAGCCTTCTCTACTTTATCCAGAAACCCAGTGTGGATTCATATTCTGTCATTAAAAATTCTAGCTTCTGTTAACAACTTTATGTGACACTGAAAAAAACTCCATTTGGGGAGAAAGAATGGGGGCAGGGGAGTACATCTATAGTTAATCCCCAAGAAAGCTATACCACAACAACAAGAAACAACTGCTGCCAACATCACCTCACCTCAGGAAGAGCTGTGTGTTGTCCTTGACAGGCACTGGCAGAGTACAACCCATGCCTGGGCTGAGCAAGATGGGCCAAGCTCACGCTCAGATCACTCACCACTGGAAGGAGTCCCGGTCTCCTAGGATCTCACGGACCTCCTCCCTACATCTCTGCTGGTGCTTAGGATAAAGGGCCATGCAGTAGAGAAACCAAGAGATACCACTAGTGGTGGTGTCATGGCCTTCAAACATGAATGTGTCCACTTCAGCCCGGAGGTCTGCATCTGACAACTTGATTCCACTCTCATCCTGAGAGAAGGCACAATGGGAGTTAGGGATGAGGAGAATGCCCAACAGTAGCTGTCAGGTGCAAATCCAAGGAAGCATAAGAAAGCTTCTTTGTAGACTAGGAGTCTTCCTCCAAATTCCTCTGTTTCTTCTAAACCCAGCCTAGATGCTTCTCATTCATGAAACCTACCTTGAGACCTCTGGATACATAACTTTTTTCAATCCTAATAATGATCATTATAGACATTGCTTTCAACTGGCAGGGCAAAACATCCTTGTCAACTACTGCCACCTACTGCCGTCCCAAAGGCACACTGTATACAGATGGATGGCTATACCAGGTCTCTCTGAACTCTGCAACCTGGCACAGGAATTGACTCAGGATAGTCACTGAGTTTTGTGGAACCAAAGAAGGAAGTGAGGGAGAACAGGAAAGAGAGAGGAAGTGAGGAGGAATAAAAGATAGGGGGAGGAAGAGAGTGGGGTGGAAGGGAAAGTGGGAGGAAGAAAGGAAGGAAAGAAGGAAGGAAGGAAGGAAGGAAGGAAGGAAGGAAGGAAGGAAGGAAATAAGGTGGGAGGGAAAAGAGGGAATAGAATAAAATCTAAACTTCAAGGTTCTGCAATGCCAAGATTTTTAGGGATCTTAGAAATGTCTTCAAGCTGCTACCATGTGACCCAGACTGCCAGTTCCATAATGTCACAGCCCAGCCACACACATGCTGCATATCTTACCTTTGTTGACTTATGCCATAGGTAAGCAAGACATTGCACTTGCTAGGCAAGGACCCTGCTTCAGGAAGAGAGCCTAAAGACCTCCCTGGAGCCAGCTGTCAGAAAATGCGGGCTATGTGCACTCACCCGGGCACCCAGGAGAATGTCCAGGAAGTCCAAGTGTCTCCGCTGTTGAAGCTTTTTCTGCTCCTTCTCATCCTGCAGGGCTGCCTTCCGCTGCCTGATGACCTGATCTGGACCAAGAGCGTAAGTGTCACTGCCTATTCTGGCTCTGCACCAAGAAGGGTTTAGAGGATTCCAGAGGGAGAACCAAGGCTTCCTAGCTGGTATGGAGGGGTGGGGAAGACTTGAGAGAAAGGCCTACCTGTATGGTCGTGGGCTGTCTGGCAGGCCCTCAGGAAGCGGCGGCCATGTGGTGTGAGCCAGTAAATGAAATCATTGTGGTACTGGAAGGAGTCGATGCGCTGCTGCATCAGCAGTGTGAGGTCACTAACTGCCAGGTAGTAGCTGTTGTCGCTATGCAGAAGAGAGCAGAGGGAGGGGCAGATGCCTGAGCAGCTTTCTTTTAGGAATCCCTATCAACAATACTTCCCGTTCCTCTTCTTGCCCACTTAAGCCTCTTCACTAACAAAACTGTCTTCCACCATGAGTAGGCTCTGGACAAATCAAGGCAAGACCCATCTCCTCTCCAAGCACAAACCAGAAGCCCTTACATCTTTCCTATGGTATAGGTGCTACTGACCTGTGGCCTAGGCCGCTGTCTCCTTTACCAAACGTGCACTTCATGAGGGTGTCTAGTGCCATGTGGCCCACGTCACAGAAGATGTCAAAGCTCTTATTCTCACTAGCCTTTTTCTCCCACTTGTCCTGGAATCCAGAAAGAGAGAGGAGTAATGTGGGAAGGAGTTGGGCTGCCTGGCCAGGGAAGCAGTTAGGTTAAGGACAAATCTTTCCTTCTCCCTCCTCTCCTCCAAATCCAGTCCCCAAATCTTATTCCCAGATATGTAGCAGACTCCCTGCTGTGGTCTCTCCTCACTCTCAGCCCCAGTTCTCCAGGGACTAAGCATATCCTGGTGGAATACCCTGATGGTCTTCCTCCAGTAGACTCTCTCACTTCTCCTAGCCCATCTCCTTCCCTAAGTGTCAGCTCCCAATACCTAGAAACACAGTTTACCAAGAATCTGTCCCCTATGGAAATATCTATCAAGATTGAGGAAAACTCCCTACTAGGCAACACACAGCCATCATACCCTCTTAAGAACCAGAGAGAGCAAAAGAAACCAAGGACCAAAGACAACAAAGACAAGACCAGGTATCAGCACTTAGAATTACAGTCTTCCCAAACTAACATGCCTAGATGCCAGCAGAAAAACAAAATCAGTAACAGCAAGGACATGTGCCAACTAGGGCCCAGCAATCTTACCACAGTGTATCCTGAGAATTGCAACCTAGATGAAGCACCAGACAAAGACCTTAAAATAGACTTAAAGAGGAAATGAATAATTTTCTTAAAGAACCTTATGAAAAAACAAACAAACAGTAGAAGAAAACAAACAGAATCGTCCATGTCCTGCAAGTAAAAATAGAAAAAAAAATAATAAAGAAAACCCAAACCATGGGAAATCTGGAAATCCAACCAGGAACCTCAGAGGCAAGACTCACCAACAGAATACAAGAGATGGAAGAAGAAATCTTAGTCATTTAGACAAAATCTAAGAAATGGATACCTCAGACAAAAAAAAAGTTACATCTAAAATACTCCTGGCACAAAACATCCAAGAAACCTGGGACACTATGAGAAGACCAAATCTAATTGGAATAGGAATAAAGAAAGGAGAAGAAATCCAGGTCAAAGTCACGGAAAATATTTTTAAAGGAAATTTCCCTAACCTTATGAAGAAGACTCATATAAAGGTACAAAAAGCATACAGAGACCAAATGGACTGACTGGAAAAGAAATTCCCTTGGCACATAATCAAAATGCAGTATATACAGAACAAAAAATACTAACAGCTGCAAGCGGAAAAGACTAAGTAATATATAAAAGCGGACCTATTAGAATGACACTGGACATCTCAGTGAAGACTCTAAAAGCCAAAAGGACTTGGATAGATGTTTTACAAACTCTAACTGATCCCATGGAAAGGAAACTACAATCTAAAGAGGTTAATTACACCCAGAAAAAAACACAAGGAAAAAATAATCACAGACCAGAAAAACACACATTGACACACATACATTCACAACAACAACAACAACAAAACAGCGGGTATCAACAAACACTATTCATTCGTATCTCCCAAATCAATGGACTTGATTGCCCAATAAAAACGACACAAGCTAGCAGAACAGATTTGAAAATAGGAGTCATCCTTCTGTTGCATCCAATAAACACACCTCGACATTACAGATAGACATCACCTCAAGGTAAAAAGATGGAAAAAGATATTAAGAAAATGGACTCAAGAAACAAGACAGTTTTGTTGGGTTTTCTTTGTTTTTGGTTTTGTTTTGTTTTGTTTTGTTTTGTTTTTTTTGGTTTTTCGAGACAGGGTTTCTTTGTATAGCCCTGGTTGTCCAGGAACTCACTCTGTAGACCAGGCTGGCCTCAAACTCAGAAATCCATCTGCCTCTGCCTCCCAAGTGCTGGGATTAAAGGCGTGTGCCACCACCGCCGGGCAAGACAGTTTTTAATATCTGGTAAAATAAACTTGCAAAACTAATCAGAACAGATAGCAAAGTACACTACCTACTCATCAAAGAAAAAACCCACTATGAAGACATTTCAAAAACAAGGGCACATAAGCTTGTAATACAACAATATAGCTTAAATCATATATTGGCACTCACATACCAATAGTTGGAGACTTCAATACCACACTCTCACTAATAAACAGGTCATCCAGACAAAAACTAAATATAGAAATGCTGGGGTTAACTGGAGTTACAAGTTAAATGGACTTGGCACATGTTTCCAGAACATTTCACCCAAACACAAAAAAATAATATGTCTTCACAGAACCTCATGAAACATTCTCCAAAATTGACCATATACTCATACACAAAGCAAGTCTGAATGGATACAGGAGAATTGAAAGAACACCCTGCATCTTCTCTGACCACCACAGACTAAAAGCTGGATATCAACAACAGAAAGCTTACAAACTCATAGAAACTGGATAACACACTGCTGAATGAAAAGTGGGCAAAGATAGAAATTAGGGACTTGAATGAATTCTAGACCTGAATAGAAAAATCTAGACTAGATGGAAAATGAATTCAGAATGTACCTGGACTTATGGGGCACAGTGAAGGCCATTCTAAGAGGCAAGTTTGTAGCACTAAGTGCAGACATTTTTAAAAAATGAATAGATTTCATACTATAACTTAACACCACTCATGAAAGTTTTAGGATGAAATGAAGAATTACACTCAGAAGGCAAGAAATAGTCAAACCCATGACTGAAATCAACAAAGTAGAAACAAACAAACAAACAAACAAAAAACAGCAAGAGTTAATGAAACAGAGTTGGTCCTTTGAGAAAATCAGTAAGGCTGACGAGCCCTTCCTGCAGTGGTTCTCAACCTTCCTAATGTTTTGACACTTTAATACAGTTCTTCATGTTTGGTGACCTCCAACTATAAAATTATTTCATCGATGCTTTGGAACTGTCATTTTTCTACCTTTATGAATCATAATCTACATACCTCTGAAAGGGTTGTTTGACTCCCAAAGGGGCGGCAGCCCACAGGTTGAAAAGTTGCCTTACCCAAATTAACTAAAGGCAAAGAGAGAATAACTAAATGAACAATATTAGAGATGAAGAGGGCATAATAACAGACACCGGGGCAATCCAGAGAATCATGAGGACATCCTATAAAAACCTGTAATCCACCAGAATGGAAAGTCTAAAATACATACATAATTGTCTCAGTACATACCACTTGCCAAAGTTAAAATCAAGATCAAATAAGAAATTTAAACAGACCTATAACCCCTGGTGAAATATAAGCAGTCACCAAAATCTACCAACCAAAACAACAACAATAAAAAAACTCCAGAGCCTGATGTTTTTAGTGCATCATTCTACCAGACTTTCGAAGAAGAGTTAATAAATACCAATACTCCTCAAGTTATTGCACAAAATAGAAACAGAAGGAATATTGCCCCACTCTTCCAGCTCCAAGCCCCTAAGTGAGACCTGACATTGCTCTTAGTGATGAGGGTCTAAACGTGTGAAAATGTAAATGAGTTTGAAAATGTAAAGTATTTTATGATACTCTGAAACAAGGGTAACCTTCAAACTCTCCAGTAGGGCACTTATGGTGGCTTCCTAGAACCAACTTCTGTGACCAAAAAGAGCCAGGTCTCCTTGCAGAGAGAAGCCCCACGTTATCTCAATGCTTGGATGCCTCCACAGCATACAGCAGAGAGAGGGAGGCAAAGCAGGCCTTTGGCACCACTGCTGCAGGCATAATGATGACAGGGCCTCTGGACTCTCTCCGCAGGAGAGCACCACTTGCCTTCACTCAGGGCAACTGGGAACAGGAAGGGGCTGGTCTGGCAGGCAGCCCACAGTTCTGAGAGCTTGCTGCTGGGAGGGAACTCACCAGCATCACACGTGTAGACTCAGCAAATATGGCCACATAGGGCTTCAGCACATCATAGTGGAAGCCAGGTGTAAGCAGCTTGCGGTGCTGGAACCATTTTGGCCCTTCCAGAACTAGTAGGCCTTTCCCTGAGAAGAGAGGAGAGATGGAGGCTGTGGAGTCCAGGCAATCCTGCCGTACCCCTGAGAGCTGAGATCAACCACAGTCTCTGACACTCCTAAGCCTGGAACATTTCCTGGGTGGGGAAAAGCACTACAAGACCCTGCTGAGACTCTGGTCCCCACCTCAGGCTACTAGGGCCTTCCAACATGGAGAACGTAGCAGATCTTAACTAAGTCAATACTCTAGGATTGTTACATTCCCATTAACGATCTCTTTCTTAGCTCCCAGGAAATTGCCAAGGGTTTGGCGTTTTTTGGTTTTGTTTTGTTTTGTTTTGTGTTTTAAAGGAACTTGAGAAACACATATGACCTTGGGTCAGGAAGGCACAGTGGACACTAGAGAGATGTGTCAAGAGTTCTTAGTGCTCTTACAGAAGACCTGGTTCAGTTCCCAGCACATACATGATACCTCACAACCACATTTATGCCCATGTCCAGGATTCAACCTGGCTCCACAGGTACCTGTGCATATGTGGCATACATCCACAGAAGCATACACACAAATAAATAAAAGTCTGAAAGGAATACAGCCAAGTATGGTGTTTGCACACCATTAAACCCAGCCCTCAGGAGTCAGAAGCAGGTGGATCTCCGTGACTTCAAACCCAGTCTGTTCTATATAGGCCATCTAAGGCAACATAGTGAGACCCTGTCTCAAAATTAATTAATTAATCAATCAATTAAAAGAAGATTACTCAATGGCTCCCACTATCTTCAACATCAGTCCACATACTAACAGCCAAACTTGGCCTACCTTCATCTACTGCCCAGCCTCATCTACTAATAGAAGTCTGTGTTCTACTCAAGCCCCTCAGACACCTTGCAGCCTCCATGGGCCTACTACTATTAGCCCTTTTCTCAGGCCCTTCTTCTGGAAAGCACCACCATTATAATATCCTACAGGATCAACTCTGGGGCTGCCCCCTCTAAGAAGCCACTCTTCAAGCACACATTGCCTTGCCTCAGCTTGGGGGGAAAGCTGAATGTCCAGCAATGACATCCCCTGAAAGGCAGGAGCTCTTTTATTGCTCCCCACCTCCCCACAGAGACACTAAGCTTAGGACGGGCAGTCCAATGGAGGGATGAGCAGTGTCACAGGGCAGGATTCTGGTCACTTAGCACAAGGGAGGGAGGAGAAGGCACAGAAAGCTAGATGCTCACTTACCGATCCACTGGAGGAAGAAGTCATAAACATCTGCAGCCTTCGGGTCTGCAGGACAAGGGGACATCAGTCAAGGAGAAATAGGATATTCTCAAATGAGGCATAGTGATGAATTAGGTATGGATGTGCTCGTTCTTTTCCCAGAGTTTAGACCCAAGCCCTGACCTCTCCCAACTTGATCCCTGGGCCATTATTCTCAGGAAACACCACCCTTTCTCCAGGGCACCTTACCCCCTCGGCTGTATACAGCTTTAGCATAGTCAGGCTCATAGATGTTCAGGAAACCAATGAATTGTCCAAGCCAGAGTGGGTGGGCATGGGGGAACTCTTGGGCCCACGTTACCACCTTGTCCAGGCCTCCTAACTTCTGGATCTGAAACAAGAACAGAAGACAAAGACCACACAGAAACCCAGAATTCCCAGCAGATCTCAGGTTTCTGAGCAGAGAAGGAAAAATACTATCCAGACCCCAGAACCTCCTTCCATCTTCCTCTTTCCTGTACATTTTTAATGCCATCTCCAGGCCCAGAGTTGCTGCTCTGAATCCAGGAATCCTTGTCTCACCCAAGACACTCCCCTCCAAGACCCTGGAGATTACCCTACCACCAGCTGTGCCTTCTCTGCAGTTCTGGCCCCAGTGTTCTGCAGAGTTTGCTATAATCTCCCTGCAGAATCATCTTTCTGAATCCTGAATTCAACCCAAAAGCTGGCCTTATGCGTGCACTGGCAGGAGCAAAAATGATAAAAATCATCTTTACCTACCGATGATGCCTTCCTCCTTTCTGGCTGGCATCCCTGAACTTCTCCCTTCTGCCCTGTCTCTCTTCTGTCTGCACTTGAAGTGACTGAGGTAACACCATCTTGTTCTGACCTCACTCTGTATCTACGCAGACAATTCTCAGCACTCTTCCCTCCCATTAACCATGTATGTCTTAGCAAGTCATTTCTGTGACTCCGACCATGATCCAGATGTATTTACGAAAATAATTGTTATGTTATGTCTAAATAAATAAACAGTGTTACAAGGTTACTCTGACCCTTATCCAGCATTGATATAATTGTGGTTTTTGTCTTTAGAAATCCTGTACCCCTGAATTTTGACACCAAGAAGCTCTAAAACATTAACCTTCCCTTGGTTACCACCCAAAATTGAAGAACTCTGATACTCTTAATTGGATTAATTACTCTTAAGTAATTACTTAATTCAATTAAATATTCTTAATTGGATACTCTTGAATGGCTTATTCCCCAACTTCAGATTTCTTACATTCTGCTCCCTCCCTATCTTTCCCAACTCCAGGCCTCATTCCTGTGGCCTTCTGTAACATCCCAACCACAGGCATGAGACCTTGGCCTCAGTCACAGATTGTTATGGCCTCCCTAGAGACAGCCTTCTCCTATGAGCCCTGATTGTCCCCAGAAACCCATAAGAGTGAGGACAGATCTTAGCATCTGGACCCACTACTTTTGCAGCTGCAATCTCTCAAAATGACTGCTGAGATTGATCTTCTATGGGTCATGTGGTTGCTGGAAAACTTCTCTGAGTTATACAACAAATGTTTCAGATTTATCCTCTGATGCCTTTCACATGGACACCACTATCAGATCTTGGACAGACTGTTTTCTCACAAAGGAAGGAAACAGGAAAATAGGGCATAGAGATAAGTCACTGTACCCAGCTCCTAAGCAACCTGCTCCCATCCCTTCGTTTGCACCAGTGTTGACCCTGGCAGCAGTGAGCAATGGGAAGGACTTGCTCTCCAATATTCTGAGTAAGTTACACTTCAGGAATCCGATGAGAAGGGAACATCAATGAATCTTAGTTGAACCATGACCTCTTCATATGTGAGGACAGTGCATTCAAAGGCCAACAGAACTAACTCACATGACAGAGCCGACTAGGAAACGTGACTGAGCTTCCTTCCTGTTATCAAATCTACTCAGGCCATTCCCTAATGGACCTAAAGACCAGTTGGCCAGTGTCCAAGGAACAAGCTTCCTGCTTCACCAGTCTGAGGCAGCTGCAGTGCTCTTGGGGACTGCTTGATAACAAGATTTATCTTCCTGTGGAGATGGCTCAGTAGGGGGAAGCACTTGCTTCCCATGAGTAAAGACCTGAGTTTGAACTCCAGCCCCCTATTTAAAAGCCAGACATGTTGGTTAGCATCTGTAACCCAAGGGTGAGATAGAAAGATGGAGGGAAGGGCTTGCTGACCTGCCACTGTTTCCAAAATGGAGAGCTCCAGGTTTAGTAAGAGACCTTCTCTAAAAAAGTGAAATATTCATCTGACTGAGCACAGGCACCCCAGTAGAGGAGTTGGGGGAAGGACTGAAGGAACCAAAGGATGTTTCACCCATGGATGAAACAACAATATCAACCAACAAGAACCCCCAGAGCTCCCAGAGACTAAACCACCAACCAAAGAATACACATGGAGGGACCCATGGCTCCAGCTATATAGATGGCAGAGGATGGCCTTGTCAGACATCAATGGGAGGGGAAGCCCTGGGTCCTGTGAAGGCTTGATGCCCCAAGTGTAGAGGAATGTTAGGACGATGAGACAGGACTGGGGGGGAGCATCTTCGTGGAGGCAGGAGGAGGGGATGGAGTGGAGGGGTTTGGGGGGCAGAAACTGAGAGGGGGGATAACATTTGTAAAGTAAATAAACAAAATAACCAATAAAAAAGTGAGATACTCATCAGCAGTTAATAGCTATACCGCTCTTGTGAAAGACCCAGCTCCCAGCACTCACAGGGGTTTGTCTATAGCCTCCTGTAATCTAACTCCTGGGAATGTGATACCCTCTTCTAGACTCTTACAGAACTTACACTCACATGTGCACATCCACACACTATGCCCACATGCACACAAACATCCACATACCCACACTTACGTAATTTTTAATTCTTAAAAATCTTTTCTAGGATTTTTCTAAAGGCTTAAGAGGCTGGAGAGATGGATCAGCAGTTACAAGTACTGCCTGCTCTTCCAGAGGATGTAGGTTCAGCTCCCAGCACATACATAGTGGCTCACAACCATTTGCAACTACAGTTCCAGGGTCCCTTCTGGCCTCTATGAGCACCAGACACACAGGTGTATATGTAGAAAAAAATACCCATATACATAAAATAAAATGAAGTGAGTTTTCTAATCTTCTCAAAAGCTGAATAAGATGGAGAGCCATAGGAGACACCCAATGTCTGGTTTACACACACACACACACACACACACACACACACACACACACACACACGTTCATCTATTTTCAAGACAGAGGTGAATAGTTAGAAACACCAACAACTGGGGGTAGAAGACAGGGACTCCTCTTTCACAACATGCTAGGTCCCAACACAAGAGCTCAGGTATCTCCAGTACAATACCTTAACTCCTTTTCATTTCATTTTTGGGCTGTCCAGATTCTTAACAAGATCTCTCGGTCCCTGAACTGAATGGCACCTGCCAGGAACCCTTCCTATGAGTCTGTGTGGTGTCCTCTGAAGCCACTCAGGGTACTCTTGTGGGGATCACCTTAGTAGCTCTCCTTCTGGACAGCTATCCCTTGGTGTCCTTGTGTATCTAGTGTCAGTCATCCTGACCCTGTAGGGACTCTTCCTACCACATACAAGACGATTAGGACCCAAAACGCATGAGGCCAAGCTACTGTCAAGATTTTACATTAAGGGCAGAATAACCTCTTCTAGAAATGGATGCATATTCAAGACCAGAACCACGACAATAAAAATGATCATGTTAATGCGGAAGGGGAAATTTTCACAGGGTCCAACCCCTAGACAAAGAACTACAGGAAACTAATGACTCTTGAGAGGCTGAGAATGAGCCTCTCCCATGGATGAACCCCTTATTGGTTTTCCAAGTCAGAGCAATCAGTCTTGAAACCATATGAACAATAATAAAAACAGACCTAGGGAGATGAATATATATATTCATACATACATATGTATATATACATTTGAGAACACACATGCACACACAGAGAGATATGTAACGATAATGTTTTAAAAGAAGCTCTCAATTTGAGGTCCCTGGGAGTCTCTGAATAAAGGAAGGGGTTAGTGGTATAGTTTCATTCCACTTAAAAACATTAAAAGAGTTTTAAATAGAGCCAAAGAGCAGGAGCACCTTCCATGAAAAGCAAACTGGAACAAGAGGCACCATCTCTGGAGCAACCCTGACATCCCCTCCTGTTTGTCTTCACCCTGGTCCCTGTCCCTCTGCGTCTGCTTTCATGGAGTTGTTCAGACATGTTTGCTTGGTGGGGAGGATTGGGAGAAGCCAGTGACCAGACGGATTTGGTCAGGAAGGAGAAAAAGGAACCAAGTGTGTGTCAGAGTATTTTTTACCAAGCATCCCACTACAGAGTTTTCACCCCCATCTGCCCAGCTGTTTTCTCCATTCTTATAGTTTATCCTACTGATACTCGTCTAACTCAGCAGTCTGAAGATGATGACTCCCACATTATCAACAGCAAAGCACAGGATGACTTATCAAACAGGGCAGAGCAAAGGCCCACGGTCAATGTTAGCTGAGTAGAATAAGCCAAAGTTCTCGATAGGAACGAGCCAGAGACTGGGTTGGAAACTAATACTCTCTCCACACACACACAAACACACAAACACACCCACATACACATGAATTAAATATGTCAGCTCAAAGTATTCCTTGTGCTCCTCAGAGGCCCCTAGGAACAGGACATGCCCTGCCTCAAAGGGATACGTTCTGAGATCTGAATAGGAGGAAAAGTAGATGATGCCAAGACCTGCAGATTGTACTGGAAACTAACTCATTCTAGCGGGCCCTTCCCCACAGCAGACCCTTCCCCACAGCAGACCCTTCACCATCTGAGGCCCTTACCCACTCTCCTCCTTCCTTTCCCATGTCATCCTCACTACGTTCTAGGATCAATTTTCAGTTTCTTGGCTTTTTTGTTTGTCTGTTGGGTTATCTGATTGGGTGTCTGTTTGTCTGCTTGCTTTTTTGATTCACTGTGTTCTGGAATAAATTCAAGAGTCCCTAGTCCAGCTTTGACTTGAATCCTGAACCAATGTGTGTCCTTATGTGGATACCTTATCCCCTTTAAATCTCAACTTCCCCATTTTTTTTCATGCTAGGGAAACAAATCCACATCCTGCCCTTCACATTCTCAGGTTGAGGTGTGAATCCAACCACAGTAGAGGTGCCAAGCCCCAGAGGAATGCAATGACGTTGTGCCTGTGATTGTTTCTCCAGGAAATTTTATAGCCCTCAAGATCAGCTTCCACTCCAATCTTGGCATGTCCTCCTGGTGTCAAGCCAATGCCCTTCAGCTAGTTAGATTGGCATGAAGAAGCTGAAGCTAGGCTGTATTCCAGGCTCTCTGTATACTTCCAAGATAAGGTAGAACATCTGGGAAGAAGAGAGCAGCCAGCTCTGGCATGGAGTTGTTAGAGAATGGATCATATGCTATTGAAGCCCATTGACTGAGGACTTCCCCAGCTTCCCCAACTTTCCCAACTTCTCCCAACCCTGAAGAAGGCAGGAAAGCACAAAGGGGGCACAGAGAAAAGGGGATTAAAACCCCTCTCAAATGCCTCTCATACTCTTTTAGAATGTGACCCCACCCTTCCACACTTGGCAGAGACCCTCCCAAGTCATCCTGATCCCTCACCTCCCTTCCCCACCACTCTCCATCCTCGGTGGCCCTCTCTCCCTACAATCTAGCCTTTTGTATTCATTCATTCAGCCATGCCTGGACTCTCCCAAGTTTTGTACTGAACCCTGAGGACATGGGAATAAATCAGACCAAGTAGCCCATTCTCCAAAAGTCTCAGATTAGTAGAAAAGATGGAAGATGCTAAAATTAAAAGAATGGAGCAGAAGTGGACCCCTAGGGAAGCACCTTCATCCCCCTGGGAGCAGGGAAATGGACCCCTAGGGAAGCACCTTCATCCCCCTGGGAGCAGGGAAGGCTCTAGTGTCTGTTTTCTCCCACCCAAGCCATCCTCCTTCCACCAAGGTATTCAATGGTACAGGTCAGTTTATAGGCTATCCCCAACAAGTTATCTGTAAGGGGCAAGAGTAAGATTAGAGACCAAGGGCCACTCCTCCCATTGATGACCGACTAGGCCATCCTCTGCTACATATGCAGCTGGGGCTATGAGTCCCACCATGGGTACTCTTTGGTTGGTGGTTTAGTCCCTGGGAGCTCTGAGGATACTAGTTAGTTCATATTGTTGTTCCTCCTAAGGGGCTGCAAACCCTTCAGCTCCTTGGGTCCTTTCTCTAACTCCTTCATTGGGGATCCTGTACTCAGTCCAATGGATGGTTGTGAGCCTCTACATCTGTATTAGTTGGGCACTGGCAGAGCCTCTGAGGAGACAGCTATATCAGATTCCTGTCAGCCAGCACTTGCTGGCATCCACCATAGTGTCTGGGCTTGGTTATTGAATATGGGAAGGATTCCCAGGTGTGGCAGGGTAGGGGAATGCCAGGGTCAGGAAGCAGGAGAAGATGGGATGGTGAACAGAGAGAGGGGGAAGGGAATAGGTTTTTTTTCCCCAGAGGGGAAAGAGGGAAAAGGGATATCATTTGAAATGTAAATAAAGAAAATATCTAATAAAAAACAAATTTAAAAAAGAAAGGACATAATAAATAAGTATGAATGACAGAGAAGTGATATTATAGAAAATTCTTTTCAAGAGAACAGTTTGTATGTGTGCTTCATGCTTGAGTGATGAACTAAATAAATGAGCAGTGAGCACCTGCTACACATTTGTTAAAGCAACAGTGCTTATTTATCAAGATGGACTATCAACTCATCCATCAACCTTGACAGATTTAAAACAACTGAAATCATGCCTAGTGTGTTGTTAGACCATGATGGAATAACAAGAGAAATGGTTCATTCAAGGATAATAAAGTCAAATTTTGGCATTAAAAAAAAAAAAAAAGATTAGAAACCAAGTTCATTTCCAGTGTCAATTTCCCAGATGGAGGGATAAAGAGGTAGAAAGAATTACGTCCCCCTTTGAGACTTCTTCATCCCTGGCATCATGCCTGGGCTCCCAAACCTGCCTGCAGCTCAAAGCACTCCAGAAGACGTAGTCTCAGGCTCCGAGTTCCAATCTAAGATGTCAGTCTCCAGATGTTAGGGGAGGTGTGGGGAGGAGCTGTTTCTCCTGCTAGACTCCAAACCCTTACCTTGTGTTCAGAAGGTCTGGATCCCCAAGACAAGAGGAGTTCCTGAGACTGGATGCTAAGGCGAACCCCTACGGTGCTGCCGTAACAGGAGAACCAACCAGGGTCTGAACCCAGGAAATGCCGTAGTTCCACAGCCAGACAAAGGAGAGAGAGAAAGTACCTCCCAGCTTTGGGGGCACCAATCTCTGAGACGTCCTGGGACGCATCAGATGACAGCACTTTCCTCTGTGCTTACTTTGAACGTCCTCCCTGGCACCAGAGATCTTTACACTGCCTAGAGCAGGACATTTCATGACTGCCTAGATGTTGGGTCGCACTTGGAGGATTTAGTTTCTCCCGGGTGGGATCTATCAACAAGCCTCCACAAGACTTGCATTCTGGGCCTCAGCATAATGGGAAAGTATCTCAGGCCTTCTTAAGCTGCAACTTTGAAATGTTGCTTTGCTTCTGAAGCCAGCTCGAAAGGCAGGGGTGGGAAAGCTGACTAGGAGCCATGACTCCAGGCCTCACCCTCTTGTCTAAATCGATGGCCTTCCTTCCCAGCCTCCAGGGGATTAGACCCAACTCCCCCATACCCCCACATACCTCAAGGGCATGACCAAAAAGCCAGTGCGTGGGGGGCCCTGGGAAGCTGTCCAGAGCCCTGGCCAGCTTCTGCCTCCGAAACAGCAGGCTGAGGAGCTTGAGGACAATTACCATCAGGATCACTACAGAAGCCCACAGGCCGAGGCGGGAAAGGCTCGGGGAAACGAAGCTGAGCACCATGGCTAAACTTGCAGGACCCAGGCTCCAACTGCCTTCAGTGCACCCCGCTCAGTTTGCCTTATACTCTGGATACAGGCACTGCGCCAGTTCCCACCCCTTTGCCACACCCAACAGCTAGTAGCAGCTTAAACTGGGCCAAGTGCCATAGGGTGGAGAGAGCTTCCCCAAAGCTCAGAGGCAACGGAGGAGAGAGTATGACTGACTTTCATCAAAATGTTTCTCCATAGAAACCAGACCTAATAGAAACCAGATCGTGAACATCTCATCTTGGTCTCTTGGAGCAGAGAACAGGGGGCAGTTCTTGGTGCAATCATTAGCATAAGAACTTCTATTTTAAAAGTATCTTGTATGGTCAAGGGACTTTATACACACTATCTCACTTAGACTGCCCAAAGAGGTCACAGGTCCTCGTTCTTTATATCTGCTTTCCAGATAAGATCACCTGTGCTTTCTCATTAGACAGCTTCTACTGTCCCCTTGATGTGGACCCATGACATAAATGGTACTTTTGCCTGTTTTGCCTATTTTATAATGCTCTATGTCCCCTTTCTGTGAGATGACCTTAGGGATAGTTACAGACCCAGAAGGAGCAGAGGGAAATGAACTATACCCAAAAGCATAGTGCAGTCTGGACAGGAATATAGAATATACTTTCGAGGTGATGGGGATCAATCATCAAATCTCTTTAGAATAGATGGGGCCACTCAGGCCTAGTGATGAGTAGAGAAATATCCAGGTTCCCAGAAAGGCTGTGGTTGCTCTGAAATGCCACAGCCAAGGGTTTTCTGTTGAAGGACCCGCCCTGCCAGGAAATGCCTATTGCTCCTCCCTCCAAAAGAGAGTTGTATCATTCAGGACAACCACAGAGCACATTTACCACAAATGTTTGGATGAAGGTCTTTGATGTAAGCCTCCTTTCAGAAGGGTAGATAAAGTTGTACGGCATGAAACATGATCTGGCATGGCATGGGTTAATTAGCAACCAGAATCCTTCACGCAAGAACACTCTTGCATGAAGGATCAAGAACAGTGTCCCCACAAACTAGTAGAAACTGCATTTGCTAGACATAACATTGGCGAAGAGAACTGTACCCCAAACTCTTTTTTCCACTTTCAAGCCTCCTACTGATGTGCCCCCTCAGTCAACCAAATCAGAAAGGAGATAGTGAGGACATAAAAGGAGGGTCAATCTGTGGGAGTCAGATTTTCAGTAGAGACAGAAAAACAAAGACTGAGTATTGTACAGAGGCAACAGGGTCAAACCGGCACACAGATGGACTTGGAACTCCAACAGTAGGTCCTGATTCAGAAAACGGTGAGGTATCAACCTGGCTTTGTCATTCCTTCTGGCAGAGGAGATTAGGGAGATAGCATAACAGAGCTGCCCACAGGCCACGAAGCAAGAGATAATACTGATGAAAGGAACTCCGAAAGTTCCTTCTTCATTGGTTTATTCCACTTCTGAAAATTCATATTCATCCCAATGAAAATGCAGTTCACCCAGGTCAGAGAGTTGGGGAACATGATAAGCTCTCTGCTGAGTTTCCACATTTTATAGTGAATTTGTTTATCGGCATGCCCCACCCCCCAGGAAGTGTGATGAAGGATGTGTTTGAGGGAGGGCCTAAGGACGCTTCTCTGAAGCTTCCATCCACTGGTCTAGCCTAGCTCTCAAGGCCACCATAGAAAACAGTTGCTGTGGGAAGAGGCTTGGAGATAGGCCATGACCCAGTAGTGTGCTGTTAACAGGCTGCAACTGGGACTCAATGGCAGATCTTGCATCTTTTCTCAACTTTCAGTTCAGTGACATCATACTAGCAGCTAGAAATTGACCATTAGCATCACAGAAATTTGCAGATATTACCATGGCTTTCTCCCCTGGGAATCCAGCTATTAAATGTTTCCCAACATGCCATTGGCCCAAATCCCAGGCTTCAAGTATTCCTTATCCAGTGGCACTTGACTAAGAAACCACTATGACTCAGGCCTCCAGGGACACTAGAGGCCCCTTTAGAGAGCCTAGAAAAAGGACATTTTCAAATCTGGAGTTGTCACTTGTCAGAGAAAGACTAAGGCTATAAATTCAGGGAAAGGAAGGTACCAGAGGAAAAGGTGCTGCCTCTATCCAGTAGCTCTTCTTCTCCAGGAAGCCTCCCTCCAGTGCCTTTCTCTCCAAAAAACACCAGTCCAAACCTTAACTGACACTCTTCTTGACTGTGTGTACTTTTTTCTTTCAAACGCTTTCAATCTGTTGCATTCCGGAGACCAAGTGTGCCTTTCCCCTGCTTTGCACAGAGTAGAAAGGCACTCGGTGGGGTCACAACCATCTTCATGAAACAACCTCAAAAAGCTGCACCCTAGTGTAGAAGTGGAGACCATAGGACCAACAGCCACTCGCAACATGACCCCACATATCCACAGCTCTCTAAACATTTAGTTGACACTCAGAGCTCTCTGTGATGGCAGGTAAACTGAGAAAGTCATAACTATAGGTTGCTTTTTGTTTGGTTGGTTGGTTGGTTGGGTTGGGTTTTTTTACGATTCATCCATTTTCACTTGTGTGAGTGTTTTGCCTGCATGTATGTATGTGTGGTACCACATGTGTGTGCTTGGTACCCACTGAGGTCAGAAGAGGACATAAGATCGATCGTCTGGAACTGGAGATACAGATGGTTGTGAGCCATCTGTAGGTGCTGTAAATCTAACCTGGTCCTCTGCAAGAGAAACAAACGCTGTTAACCACTGAGCCATCTTTCCAGCCCTGAATATAGATTCTTAATGAAGGCAGCAGAGGTGCAAATAATATTCATTTAAAAAGACATACTGGAACATCATTGTCTGCCACAGGTGAACACTGAAATGCTCAGGGAGCTTGAATCCCCAGACAGCCTTTATAGATCCTTGCCTTCTATACTGACCCATCACCTCCTGGCCACCCAGCCCTCTTCACTGGGTTCTGACAAGGAATGTGTGACCAAGGAAATCCTCTGTTCACACTGGAAAGCTAATGCACTCTGTGAGACATGATCATGAGTGTACAGGTGTATGAGATCACGGGGTAGAGCCTCACCCCATCCCCGAGCTTCTTCCCTTCCACTCAGGCCATATTTGCACAGGGACAGTCTCAGTTAGCTTTGGATGAATACCTTGCTTGGTCATGAAGATATGAAGGGAGAGAAGAGATGGTGGAGCTGGTGAGGGCAGAGATATCAAGAAGGTGAGGCAGCTCAGGTGGACCAAGTCCATTATTCTACAGGTTCCCTCCTGAGTTGAAATTCCAGAGGATGCAAGACTTCTTCCAAGATGCCCTAGTGCCACACACACACACACACACACACACACAC
>JADRCD010232114.1:0-14703 GCA_019843815.1 Montemys delectorum
GACATACTCAGTAATGCAAGTCTGTCTCCAACAATCCCAACAGCAGGGTGTCCCATCAGGGAGCATAGCTTCCTTGATGATTTTTGACCTTTACTGACCCACAGCCAAGCCAGAGGCTCTGGAGAATAGTAGTGCCAGTGTTAGGATGGTAGTACTTTTCATAGCTCCCTTTCCCAGCTGGGACCTATGTTTTGCCAATTTTCTCCAAAAGATGTCTTTATGTATCTTACATGCTGATCCTAAGCTCACAAGGAACCCTGTTGGAAAAGGATCAATTGTAGTTAGAAAAGGCCAGGGCTCATAGCTCAGCATGTCTTCTGTGTTCTCTGTTTTCCACCAGACTTGCTAGTCAGAACAGCACCAACAGGGTCAGCATTCTGTTGCTGGGCTCTTTCTAAACCACACTAATCAGATGCTGTGTGATATTGGGTGAGCCACTTTATCTCTCTGGACTTCAGTTTCTTCTCCAAAGGGTACCAAACATATACTAGTTAACAGGATGATGGTTGAAAATTAAGGTGTTTTTTTTTTTTTTTGACAAAAATAAAAATAAATTTAAGAAATTTTAGCTTTAGCCGTTCCTTAAGAAATGTTAGCTTTTCACCCTCACCAATGAAGCACAATTGGCCAAGAGGAAGACAGCCAAGTCCAGCCCTGAAACCTTGAAAGTGGCCATGGCCCTCCCCTCTGGATAATCTCCTCTATGCTGAGCCTGCAGCATCCCCTGCTTGGCTCTCGAGACTGCTATTTCCAGGATGCTGCTACACTTAGGCAAAATGAGCCTGACATCTGTATTCTATTTGCTAATGAGCGGCGCCATTTGTACCCTTCTCCTGTCTGGGATTCTGCCGTGGAATACTGATGCCATCAGAAATTGGACTCTTTTTTTCCTCCTGACACCAAACCCACTCATTTAGCAAAACCCTGCTTTGTTCACTGATGCTGTTATGCTCCTGGATTCCCTGGCAACATGTGGCTAGCAAAGGGCTTGCCTCCATGCTGGCACTTGCCTATGCGGTACCTGGATACCTGGCTGACCCTGTGAATTTGGAGACCAGCTCTGACTCTGGGCCTCTTCAACCAACTCAGTGTATACAACTACACCAGTCAATGTATGCATTTTTGTTACATGTAATTCTAAACCCATGAATGCAATCTAATCCTATGTCCCTGTCTCGAAGGTGACACACACACACAGACAACTTGACTGTCACGGAAGTGTCAAGAAGGGACATGGTTCAATACAGTAAAATCTGGCCTTTTCAGTTCAGTAAAACATGAGGATGTGAGTTCGATTCCCAGCCCTGCCCATATAAAAAGCTGGGCATGTGGCATGCATTTAACTCTCAGTACTGAGGAGGCAGAGAAAGCAGGATCCCAGTGGCTCACTGCTCAGTCTGTCCAATGCAATAGATGAATCCTAGGTCCTAATGAAAGACCCTGTCCAGATTAACTGATTTCTGCCCTCTACATGGCTGTGTACGTATGCACTTGTGTATCCCCCTCATGTACATTTACACACAGACACACACACACACACACACACACACACACACACAGCAGAAGTGCCAACTGAGTGTGAGCATTCTCCTTAAATGGACACATACTTCTCTTCTGTGACTTGGTTTGTTCCCCCTCACTGAACCATGAGTCTTGGCATCCATTCATCTGGGAACGGAGGTATGTGGTTCATTCCTTCTCATTTCCGCAGATGAAAACATCAGCTCATTCCAGTGTTCTCCTGGTCCTGGACTAGGTTGTTTTCTAACTTTTTTCTTTCACAAAGAATGTTATGGGTGAGTGCCCTTGCATGTGTCTGACTTTTATACATATGGGGTGGCTCTTCCACAAAATGGGCTTTAGAGAGATGCCCTGGGCCTCGTTTTGCTGATCTGCAAGATGCGGGCTGGACTGATTTTCATTTATTGTGCCTCTACTCTCACTCTGGACTTTATATCCTCGAGGCCAGTGCAGAGAGCCTTTGTGTCCACACTCAGACTCCATGCCCAGTTCAACCCTAAGTTCTCAAGATTTCTATAAGACAAACTCATTCAGCCTTACGTTGCTTGTCAGCTAGCACACGAAGGCATTACTAATCCTCTTATAAAGTCCTGTCCTTCCCTAAGAAATTCCCACCCTTCCTGGATACTTGGCAAGCATCATTGGATGCTCAGAGCTTCTAGCTCAGTTGTGTGTACAAGTTCACACACCTTAGCCCCACCAAGGGGAAAGGGCCGGTCTTTACTTGTCACCATATGCAGGAGCACAGATGTGCCACACTCATTGAGCTCTCATCAAGGTATCTCCCAAAGGGGGTGCTGGCTACTCTTGCTAAGTATAGCTTAGTGCAAGATGACTTCTCAGTGACTCAGTTTCCATATCTAGGAAATGGGGGTAACAGCAACTCCTTCACTGATGGGGATGTGGGCCCATTAGGCCATTGACCAACTGAGAAGGGTGCAACTACAATAAGCTTATGTTTGCTCGATATTCCATTTGATCCATGTGACAGGGTGACCTGTGACAGCCCTGAGATTGCTGGAGTGCAGGGTTAAGAGGCCTCTGGGTTACACACCCTGGAGAAGTGTGAGATGAGGTCCCTGCTATCCACGGCCTGCCAACAGCTTTACAGCCTGTTTCCTTTCCTTACAACAGTATCACGTAGCCAAGCAGAGAATGGCTTTGCTCTAGTCTGCTGTCTTGCTTTTTGGAAGCAAGGCCTACGTAGTTTCTAAGTCCATTCCTCCTGGTTTTCCCTCCCTTTTGCACTGCCAGCAAGCAGCATGTCTCTCCGTATGACCAGGGGCTCTGGATTCCTTTGGGGCATTCCTTAATTTCAGTTTAGATTACAAAGTAGTAGTAGGGAATTTATGCTCTGGAGTCAGGTGAGACCGGCTCAAATCCCAGCTCAGGCACTTGCCAATGATGTTACCTTAGCTAGTCAACTTTTCTGTGCCTTAGCCCTCCTATCTATGAAATAGGTGACTGTGAGGACTGAGTGAGGCAAGAGACTCCCTGGCACTCAATCAGCAACACCTTGTCAGATCACAAGGACACAGCCACTGTGCTGTCACCAAGTGCACATGTGCATGCATTCATGTGTGTGTGCACAGACACACAGACACATGCACACATAGGTACACACACACACACACACACACACACACACACACACACACACAAAGAGCTTTCTCCCACATTCTACTCTACCAATGGGTCAAGGAATTTTTTTTTTTTTTTTTTTGAAACCGGAACATTTATTTTATGACTGTTTGAAATCCTCAAGATGAACTGGATGCTGCAACAGCTGCCCTCTTGGGTTTAGGCGTTGTTCCTTCACGGAATCCATGTCTGAATCTGCGGTAGACAATCTTTAGATGCCTCATCCGCCCGGTCCCGGTAGTGTTTTGCCTCTTAGCCTTGGCACTCCAGTTATACTTTCTCTTGTGCAGGGTAGCCACATTTGCCACAGGTCGACTTCTAAAGGTGGTAGGCCTTGGAGCCACAGCGGTGGCACAGCATGTGCGTCTTATTGCGATGCTTTCCAAAGGATGACGTTCCTTTCGGTCAAGGAATTTTATTCGCAGGCTGAATGCTGAGAAAGGATGCGCCCACTATTGGCAAAGAAGGCAGGCTGGGACACCAACCCGGGCCTTTGCAGCTGACCTGCCCAGCAACTCGACAGCAATGGCTGCAAGTGATGCTCCAAGCATACACTTTGAACAACAGGACAGATATGTTGGAGGTCCAGCTCTAGGCAAACTCCCCGACGGTTACTCAAGAGCCCTGAAGGGGAAGATGAGTCCAGGCGGTTCTGTAGGAAGACTCCACTCAGGTCTAAGCTGACAGAACACAGGAGTGGAAAATGGCCAATGGGGTAGCCATGACAGGGAAGAGAATCACAGAGAACCAATTACAGGGCTCCGCAGAGGACATGCTCAAGCCTGAGCTGGTGGCTCGACAAGAGTTTGAGGATGCATTAAACACACAGACTATTTTTACAATGGCAAGCAGCAAAAGCTATCAATCCCAAACCCACAACCAAGGCAGAGACTGGGTCTATAATGGAGGTGCCAGGGTGGCTGCGAGGCCATTCAAAACTGACATAGAGAACACGGGGCTGGGGGTGGGGGTGGGGGTGGGGGTGTAGCATGGATTTTATTATCTGACAGTAAATACAGTGGTAACAATGATCATTCTGTTATAACTAGAGTTCTATATGTCAGCTGAGTGGCATAGAGAGCATTTCTTCCTTCTTCGCCGATGGTGTTCTATTGCTATGACAACCAATAACATTTTGCACGCCACGGAGCACTATATCATGTATCACCATGGCAGAAAGGGAAATGCCACACTGTACTTAAAAGCCACCTTCTCTCTCTCCCTTTTAAAGCCTGTTATCAGTCCGCATGCATTATTCACCATGCCGCATTATATATAACCTTTGGTTACAGTCAGATTTGTGATATAGGTAGCGAAAGCCAAAGAGCCTCGCAAATCCCTTAACATTTTACAACAAATAATAGACATCCAAACTGTATTATTCCGCTTTTTCTTTAAGGCTGTTACAAAGAGCTTGCTTTTACCAACTTCCTCGTTGGATCAAAGGCCTTTGTCAGACTTCTGCAAATGTTTACCTTGTATGGCAAGAGCGAGGTGACACCACAAGAGTGAAAAGTACCCCCTTTAAGAGAATACATAAACACTGCCTCTTGAGATGCCTACCTGCTTCACTTGAAACATTTAAACAATGGACTTCGCCATCACTATGGCAACCCATGCCCAGGTACCGGCCACTGGATGCCCCTACTGCTGAGACCAGCTGGAGAGCTGCCCTGAGCCTGCTTATTTGGGTACTCGTAGCTCTGGACAGAGTCAACCACAACTAGGTATTTTTGGCTCACTTTAACATCTGCCAGCCCTGCCTGGTTCCAGGGACAGGGAATATAAAAAATATCAGGCAGGATATTCATGGAATTTCAATGTCTTTGGACCCCAGTCAAGCGGCAGCCAGAGGGTAGGGATGCAGACTCCTGTGAATAAATGCAGGCTTCAGTAATGTTACCCTAAAAACCCACCTCTAGTTGAGCCTCATATAGAAAATGACCACAGAAGGGGGTTCAGTCCAGCAATTAGGAGAAGAGACCCTTGACCGAGTTTAGGCTGACAGCCGTTGGCCCAGAAGGTGGCCTGGCCTGCTGGGGGGCAGAGTTTCCCGACAGGAGCAAGTGTCCTCCCCATATGAGAAGACACAGTTGACTGCAGCAGATGTCCTCTCTAATGTCAGAAACTAATATTCTACGCTTTCCTCTCTCTTTGCCTCTCATTTTTATTTTAAATTTTTAAAAAAGAAGATGCAACTGTTTCTTTTTATAACCTGTTATTTGATAGTAAGAGTTCTGCGGAAAGTATATAACCTGTGCCTGCTATAGTGTTTCTGAAAGACAAAAACCCCAGAGCTTTAGTTTTGTTTCTTTGTTGTTAGTTGTTTTGCTTTTGCTTTGTTTCATTTGAGACAGAGTTTCTCTGTGTAGTCCTAGCTGTTCTGGAACTTGCTTTGTAAACCAGGCCATCCTCAAACTCACAGATCCACCTGCCTCTGCCTCCAGAGTGCTGGGATTAAATGTGTGTGCCAGGCTGGTTTTTATTTTTTTATTGTTTTTTTTTTTTTTTATTTTGAATCAGGCCTTTTTTTGGGGGGGCTTAAAATTCTAATATTTGCAGTAATTTTGAGTCATCTTAATGGTTCTGATCAGGCTCCTACTGAGACTTCACCTTCTTGTCCTATATGGGACCTCATGCACAGAGAAGGAATGCAGGAGAGAACAGAGAGAGGACCTGGGAAGGCAGTGGAAGGCGGTACTGAGGTCCAATACACTGGCAAGCACAGTAGGTGTGCAGGGCACAGATGTTGCACTTTTTGCATCTGCCCCACCCACTGTGGAGGCGCCTTCAAAGACAAAGAGCTGGTGTACATGAACTGATGTAGCCCAGGCTGGCTCCAAACTCACAATGTAGCAAAGGATAATCTCCAACATCTGATGCTCTTGCCTCCACTTCTGGAATGCTGGGCTCACAGGTATGTGCCACAATCCTTAGTTTATGTGGCACTAATAAATGATCCAGCACCTTAGTGTACACAAGACAAGCACTCTCCCATCTGAGCCGCATCCCCAGTCTTTGTTCATCTTCTTAAACTGCTGAGTGGATGGGGACTGTAGCAATCACAAGGCCCGAACTACCTGCCTGGTCCCCTCTGATTGCTGAGGGCTGCTCTCAGCTTACAAACGCTTGGCATGCATGTCTCCTCCTGGCTGCTTGGGACTTCCATCAAGGGAGGGTGGGACACTGGGGAGAAGGTTCCCAGTGATCCTTTAAACATAAAACGCCCTGGAGGGCAGAGGGAAGGGCATCCTCATAGGAGGGAGACTTTTTTTTAGGGAGTGAGGGGAGAGGAATGTAGAAATGGAGCAGAAACATGTTTAAGAAAACCAAGTCTTTGGTTAGTGCCGGCTGCAGAACAGAATAGCCTTGAAATATTGGCTGAGTCTGTGGCTACAGATTACACTTCATCTTGAACTTTAAGTCCTAATTTCACTGAGGTCACTTACAGCCTAAGAGAGCTTAGGAGACCCTAAGGTGTAGCATATACTTATGAGCTTAATTAGATTTATAAGAATTGCTTGAGTGCTCCGGGAGCCTTGTTTGTTGAGTCAGGCAATTGAGTGCTTATAAATTTAATAAGTTCGATTTCCTTTACAAATGCCGCTTAAAATGTTTAAAGGAGTTTAATTAGCTAAGTTTGCAAATTAGACCAAACATTTGTAAAAAGGCCTCTTTAAAAGTGATTGTTAGAGACTGTTAGGCTTATAAATAAAATAATGGGATCTGTGAACAGCTCTTAAGAGCCTTAGGAAAAAAAAAAAGGCAAGGCTTTAGATTTTTAACTTCAATAGAAATTAATTTTAATAAGTAAATATCAGAATGTTGTTTTCCTCCCCAAATGATTTTCTGCCCATACAGCACTTTTTTTTTTTTTTTTAAAATCTGAAGGTATTTGGTCTTCAGTAACAATTTACTGATATATCTATGTATCAGATCCCATACTAGCCACCAAGAAATACATACCTTGCCTCTTCCAAATTGGTAGGGAAGATTTAAACAGTAGCTATTATCCTGGAAAGTAGGTGGCTACTGACATGGGAAAGCCAGAATTGCTAGAGGGATTCGGAGGCGGGATGAGTGTCAGTAGAACTGCACCCAGTTCAGAGTTTGTCTTTCTTCTGCCCTCCTTGTTCTATGGGTATCTATGTTTCTGCAATCCCATTACCTTACATGTTAGAATTAAACGGTAGGGTCATGAAGGCACAGTTCAAAGAATTCACTCTGCAAATTCTGTGACCTTGGCGACCCTGGTTTTCTGTGAGGTTGGCAGACAACTGGCATCTGGACAACCAGTCTATGCCAGAAGCGAGTTTAGAGCTGACTGACTGACTAATTTTTAATATAGAACAAGAGAAACTTGATTTCCAAAATGAAGTACAAAGGCAAGGATGGTATTTTGGGAAGGATATGGTGAACTGCCAGGTTGCAGGCTGGAGGTGGAACCCAGTTGTTCCTGGCCATCAGTGCACCAGCAGCCAAGGGAGGAGTGTGACTCCGGAAAACTGAACTATTTTCCATTAAGTGTTATGGGTTCAAGTGTTCCCTGACCTGGCCCCACCAAATGTCATATTCCAAGCAGCACCTCAAAACATGTGCTTATTTGGGAAAAGGGTCATCATAGATGCCACCAACCCAACATGACCAGCATTATAGATGCCATCAACCCAGCATTCTCCTATAACAGGGCAACGAAGACAGTTCTCATTGAGTCAGCAAAGTGAAGAGAGTTTTCCACCACAAGTCCACAAGCTAAAACAGGGTTCCGGAAGATCCTTCCCTGGCATTTTTGGGACAATAGCCTGATGCCAGCCTTCTAAGTACCCAGAACCATGCAAAAATAAATCTCCACTGTTAACCTCGGTCTGAGGCACTCTGCCATCCTAGTAACCCAATCAGTAAGAAGGTAGACCTGCAGGCAAGCCCGACTTTGGGAATGGTCCATTAAATTCTACCACAGAACAACTGGAGCTCAGTTTCCAAGTTCTCTTTGTAAGTCCAGAATTAGAATCCAAGTAAAACAAGGGTGACCTTGGTAAGCACCCTGGTGCCCCTTAGCCACCAACACTGAAGAGTATGAAAGTGTTTGGGGATCCAACTAACCATCTGCCCAAATCACGGTTTTCAATGTCTCAGGACATAGGGCGGATGATGTGGCAGTGATGTTGACAGGAACTGCACCATGTGACTGCTGTGGGTCTGATTCCCAGGAGCCCAGACTGGATTATTCTTGGCTTCTTCACATGTCCATCCAATCTAGGTAAAACTGGACTGGTGGAGGTTTCCTTCCAATCATGTGGGGTAGCTTCCTGTGGCTGTGATGTCACATGGTGGCAAATGACAAAATGGGTGTAGGAGATCATTGGCCCTTCTGAGCATTTAGGGGTGACAATGCCACGACCCTATCATATTCCTGCCCACTAGTATGGGTAGGATTGGCTTCTAGAACAGAAGCTAGCACAGGGCTTGGCTTTTACTCCTGGGAAAGGCTCTAGGTCTCAGCAGACTAGTACAAGTTATTCTTCCGAGGCCTGAAAGAAATTGGAAGGCAGAGGGATCATACACATGGAGAAAAAACCCCACACAAATGGGATTTGTGCTAGTCTAACTACACACTGTAGTGCCACCCTGGTGACATGAATCAGATAGGCTGTGGAGATAAATATACTACTGCTCTTTGGGCAAGATCGAAAGCCAGCAATCCCCCCCAACCCCAAAGATCAGGAAATAAACAGCCAATGGTATTTCCTTTTCCTGTGGCTTTTTCTTCCTAGACTTGTTTTCTCTGACTAATACATAGGGGGCAGGGTGAAGGCTGTGTGGGGGTGACGGTTGTGTGACAGTGGGAAACAGAGCACATCCTGAGACACACACTGAGGCCACCAAGAGAGCAAAGGAAGATGGGAGAATCCAAGAGAACCAAAGAGGGCTGTAGCCCACACATCAACACAACACGAGAACGTCATCTATAAGTGACCAGTCCCAGCTGCAGAGACACCTGCTCAGGCTATGTGACCTACAGTCATAATGTGATGGATGGTCCAGGCTCTAGCAGGCTGTGGACACAGACGCCATGGTCTGAGAGATAAGAGCATTAGAAACGGGAGACCACAAGGCTACAACAACAACAACAACAACAACAAACAACAACAACAACAACAAAAAACCAACCAAACAAAGAAAACTGTCCAAAGTATCACAGAAAGAAATGTTTTTCCTGCGGCATCTCTGTCCTGTGACACCAAGGATCGAGGCATGGCCCACCATCACGTGTCTGTGTATCCAGGCAGACTGAGATCTCTAATAGGAGGAACTGTGCTCCTTTTATTTCTCTGGATGCAAGTAGAGAACACTCACAAACCTCCCGGTGGCTGGTTGCCTTCCCCTGCTGTTTCCTTTCCTAACTTCCATTACTCCATAACCAGGACAACGGGGACAGAGGGGTAAACGGTTTCTAGGTCAGTTCAAATCCACTGGCTGGTGACCGGGCAGGACAGCATGCTGTCTGTGGCTGCTAAGTTGACATCTGTAAAAGCTGCAGGGGTCCAAGATGGGAGTGGGTGCAGGCAGCACAGCATGGATGGAACTGAGCCCTGAGTTCCCCATCTGCCCTGACAAGTTAATGTTTCCTAACTCTGTCTGGGCCAAGTTTTAGGAGTAACCTCATGGGGACCATAAAACTTTCTGCTTGATCACACATTTCTCTATCTATGATTGAGGATTTGTAGCTAGCTAGCAGTACAGGCATGAAGAAGGAGGGTCGAATAAGCAAGAATCTGAAGGGTGGTTTTAAAAAACTGCTCTGTAGGATGGCACATGTATCTGAAGTTCCTCTATATTCTACAGCCACAAACTGTCCACAGCTTGGGCTGCAGGCAGGATTACTTACAATCAGGACGCCCCATGTACTTTAATCAATAAAATTACTACCTTGGCTAGTATACATGACTACAAACTACTGTACCTTTTACCCCATTTTAACCGATGTAAACCAGGACAAGAAAAAACAGGACCCTTAATTATATAACCAGGAAGGATTATATAACAGCGGTCCTGGTGTGGCCTTAACTGTCTGTGTACCAAGGGGGACTAAAAGAACACATGTCTGCAGAAGTAGGTAACCTAAGCCGTCAGAGTTGTGCCAAGCATTTTTCTTCAATATTGGCTTAACTAATCCTAATGATTCGCAGCTCATGTGAGTCTCCTGCACGTCTGACCTTGTTTTTCCACAGTGCTGAATGGGGCAGCTCCATTTCAGGGTGACAGTTTGTTAAAGTGACAGCATGGTGTGGTAGCAATCACAATACACACACGCGAGAAGAAAACCATCATGTCAATTTCTCTAAGGATATCGTCTCCAGTATCCAGCATGGTGAAGATAACTGCATCATGTGCGAAAGCCACCTCTGCCATTTCAAAATGGCAGGACACTGATGATGGATGATGGGAAGCATTTGTACTAAGAGGCATTTGAAAGACACTGCACTTCTTTGTCGGAGGAACCCCTGAAACAATAATAGTAACAACAAAAAATAACCACCTCTCTTTTGCTTTCAGTATGTGCTGCCAAGCAAAATGACCCCTCCTTGTGTCTCCTTTTATGTTTTGCTGGTGGAAAGTGCATTTGAGGGCATCCGACACAAAGGGGGCACATGCAGAGGATGTGCCTTGTAGATGACTTGTTGGAACCTGTTAGGGGAGATATTGATTTATAGCAACCAAGAAGCCACAGAGGCCTCTCTGCTGCCATAATGGGCTTGCATTCATGATGTCAAGACAGTTGGAAAAACCAAAATCCAATTCAAACACATTAGCTGCTCTACTTCCCCTAAGAGAAGGCTGAAAAACTAGAACAGGGCCAAAGTGACATGTGGGTGATATCTGAGAACACACGGCAGCTGCCGGTGTTATCAATGCTATAATTTATAGTATCCAGGTGTTAACACTAGGAGCCAGAAGCAGGAAGGTACCACCACCTACAACTGTTTCCTAATGATGCATGGTGATTTAAACACCCACAGAACAGTTGGTCACTCAAACCTAATCGTTCTTGCAAATCCATTCCAGCAGGCCACTGTGTCCCCTTCTCACTTTATCTTTCTTTTATAAGTCCTTTGCCCATCCCATCCATCCCAGGCAGGATACTTTGCTACTTTAAGCGAAAATTCTGTACCTGAGGACAAACTTTCAGAAGTCAGGAGTTAAGAGTTCCTAGAAATTTCAGTAGTCTGGATGTAAGATGCGGTACTTGAGATTACGGGCAGGCAAGACAGCTCAGCGGGTAGAGTCTTACTGCCAAGCTTGAGGGTCAGAGTTTGATCTGGGACCTACATAGTGGAAGGAGAGACCCAGCTCCTACAGACTGCCCTCTGACCTCTCCACGCATTCCATGCCACACACATGCTCATGTAAATGCGCACACACAGAGATAGACAGATAGAATACACACACACTATTATAAAATAAATATTGTTAAGGCTCTGCCCTGACTCTACTAAAATCATTTCAACAAAACAAAACAAAACAAAGCAAAACAGGTTTGAGCTCAAGTTCACATGCTTCAGGCAACAACCATGGACTAGTTACACATACTTAAATAGAACAATTTATCATTTGTCACGAGAATGGGCTAGAATAAATGAACTAAAGTCACCTGGCCTAGACCCCTGGACCCCAGGATAGCACCTCATTTTATAACAGGAATCATGCCAAAGCTGGCTGCACTGGGGGATTCCTAGAGGCATCAGAAGAAGAAAAAAAAAAAAAGAAACAAAAAAATGGGCTTGTTCAATCTGCTCAGAAAACCAAAATGTGCCACTAATGACCAGATTACCCACAAAGATCAGCTATCAGCCATGTGACGTTAGTGGCATATCCAGCCTTCCCTAAGAAACAAGGCCCTCTGGGTAGAATCAAATTCATCTTTCTAAGCACCCACATCCCACACGCGCACTGCACCCCAGAGGTGCTCTAAGACAGTACCACAAACTACGACTCAGACACCACAGCCTTATGGCCCGGTAGTTGTAGAGGCTGGAAGGCTGGAGTGAAGGGTGTTGACAGGGCAGTGCTCCATCTGTGACCTGTGAAGAGAACCCTTCCTTGCCTCACCTATCAGCATTCCTCAGTTTACAGCTACCTTACTGCATTCTCTGCATCAATGGCCACTGTGTCTTGTTCAAACTTGCCAATCTTACAAGGAACATCAATCCTTCTGGACTGAGGCCTATACAAACACATCTTGACTTTCTGTGCAAAAACGCTATGCCCAAATAGTCTCCTTTCTGGGTTCTGTGGGAGGACTGGGACTTCTAGGTACTTTTTAAATGGACACAAGTCAACCTGTAATACTAGGAAATCATATCTTGAAGACAGAATAAATATGCACCAATGCACAAAGGTGGCCTGAACTCACCATGGAGCCTTGAAGAGAGGAACACTGTAGTTTAAGGAAGAAGGTGTTGAGGTTTCATGGGTTGGGCACATGAGAGCTGGTGCCCACCCCTCCGCAGCCAGGGCCCACATGTCCTCTGACTGTGAGCGGCTGTCTTCGTTCTCTGGGAGCAGTGCCAGCCCAACCTGAGCTTCTGAAAGCCTGCTCACACTCTCAGTTTCTACTCCAATTCCAACCCCTTCTGACAGTTTCCCCATTCACCCAGCCAGATGTAAGGTCACCTGTCTCTGATCTTCAATGGCATTTTATCTACTTTGGTCACTCTTGTGCATCCTCTCTCCTCTCCCCCCCCCCCCCCCCCCACCTCTCAGGATGGGCTGCTGCCTACTAAATCCCTGGGCCTCCTGCAGGTGCTCGTAAACATTTTCTGAAGTCAACTGGCAGGAAGATAAAAATAGACAGAAGTTCTGTTCTGTTGAAAACCCACCACAAGGGACTTCTGCAAACAGGGTCTGCTAGGACCTTGTGCTCCGTCCTTTCTCAATGAATCCAGTGACCTCTATCCCTGTGCCATATTTCTTTGAAAAATAAGATCCAAAAGATAAGTCCACCATTGGACATCAGTGGCTCTTGGAAGCCATCAACTACTGTGACTAGAGGTTTCTGCTGAATGATAACATGAAGTGGTCGCCAGGTGTCTGGAAATGAATACATCTCAACTGGAGGCTGAGTGCTATCCTCCAAGGATGCTCACAGCCTCCCCTCCAGGAGCTGTAATTAGAGGTTATAGATCACTGTGTGATGAATACACAGGGTCATCTGTCCTTTCCGATGGACAATGTCAAGTGGACAACAGGTCTTCTGCCTAAGGTCACGCAGCTTAGCAGAGGCATCGTAGTACCCACGGCTGGGTTATCATTCCTATTCTGCTTCATAATGCATTCTTTAGGGGCCACAAAGCTCTGGCTCTTGGGCAAGAGAAGAAAGAACAAGGATCACTTACCAGTGGCCCATTCTGGAAACTGTCTTTATTGAATGCTTTTCTGCGTTCAAATGAATGACTGAATACAGGGAATGGAAGGAACTTTTGAGAGTAGTGACCAGTAACTCCATTGTCATTGAGACTTCAGAAAGATCCAATATCCACCAACGAGCCACAGAGAGGTCATGGTAAAAATTACAACAGAGACTCCCACTGTTGCAGCACAGCTTTTCTCTTCCAGGCATAAGATAGTCATGGCAACCAACTAGGAGAACCAAACAGTGATCACTAGGTCTCTGGCACAGGGAGTGCAGGGAAGGTCCTGGGACTCTTACCCAGGATCCCACTCACCACTCTCAGGTACATGTGATCTTAAGACATGCTAGGAAATTCAATACAAGGTTAACTGAAAGAGGAACCCCCATGAAACAGTGTCTACATGCCACTCATCGTCCATGATGGGGTGCGACTTTGTGATGCAGTTGTTGGGGGCTTACTCAGGCACCTGCACCTGTAAGTAGCCCCTCATCCATGCCCTGTAAGCAAACCCAATAAACTCACTGGCTTATCAAGCTAGGCTTTGCTAGAAGCACAACTTTAGTCTGTCACTGGTACCTTACCTGGGGTAAATAGACATTTGTTCGCACCTCCCCAGGAAAAGTTAATGCAACACCCACTTATCCGTCTTCAGTCCACACGTACCAATTAGAAGGCAAGCTTTCAGTTCCTCTGGTGCTGCAGCCTTGGGGACATGTGCAGCCTCTGCTTTTTGATCTGGTATGTCAGTGGAGTGTCTGCAAGCCTTTAAGAAGCACTACTTTCTGAGGATTCTATCTGTTGACCAAGAAGCACGAGATCTTTAAGTGTGAGTCTGTACACCAAGTACGTGCAGTGTCTGCAGAGGCCAGAAGAGGGCATTGAATTCCTTGGAACTGGAGTTACAAGCTATGAGCTACCATATGGGTGCTGGGAACTGAACCTGAGTCCTCTGTAAGAGCACCAAGTGCCCTCGGTCACTGAGCCACCTCTCCAGTACTCAAAGACCCACATTTTTACTCTTCAAACTGACAGAGAAGTTGTAGCCCCCACCCCAACTGGACAGAAGGCAGACAAGGTAAAAACAGGACAAAAAGGGAGATGCGAAAATCCTAACCCAAAACATTAC
>JADRCD010232115.1:0-14526 GCA_019843815.1 Montemys delectorum
AAAAAAAAGATGTGTTGGAACTTAGTTATAAAGACTTAAAATTATCATCCAAAACCATAGTTCCTTTTGTACAAACACAATGGTTTACATTAGATTTTTTTAAAGTAATCTTTAGCCCTGATTATGAATTTGTTCTCATATCTGGTATAAATTTGAATGTATTCAGCCTTTCTGCTTCTAGTCTTTTTTTTTTTTTTTGTCCTTATGTTTTGGCCAAATCTCTAATAAACCACATGGATTTTAACTTTCCATGCACCTTAATTTAGTCCGTTTTCACATGCTGAGGATTTATTCGTATTGTCTTATCTTGTGTTGACCTCTCCATATGAGCTTTTCTTTATTTTTTTTTCCAAACTTTTAGTAAACTGATCAAGCTTATTTTATTTCCTCTTCCCTTGTTCTATTAATTGATAATTAACACCTCACTTGTATGCTCATACATACACACATTTTTAGACAGCACCCTCATATTTTCAATGTCTTGACTTTGAAAGTATCGGTCATTTCTCTTTACCTAGAAATTATCAGAATGCTAGTCTCCACCCATCTTTCTGACATAGATTTGGTATCTAATATCTGACTCTACTTTTTATATCCTTAAAACTCATTAATAACATTATCATTACTTTCTATAGGCAAAGCTTGTTCAGATTTAATTTCCCTTCTTATATCTCATCCTTTTCATTTTGGCTTAACCTTCTTCTATTTGAAATACATACTTTAGTAATTAAGTCCTGGGAGTTTTTATGAAACTAAAACTTGGTGGTGGTTGTTGTTGTCATCATCACTGTTGTGGAGTGATATTTTAGCTGGATATAGAATTGAAAGTTTGACATTTGTTGTTAATAGCATTTTAGTCATATCATCTTACTACCTTTGGGATTCTGTTGCTACTATTCAGGAGTGTTCTTCCTATTTAATCAGATTTCATAAAGGGAATTTTTCTCTATTGTTTTAAGAAGTTTTTAGCTTTATGGTTTTCTAACTTCATTATAATGGATTTAAAGCTTAAATTTGTATTTATTCAGTTCATGGCTTGCTGTGATTTCTAAATATGATCACTTTTGTCTTTCAGTAGTTATAAAATTACCACTTTTCCTCTTTGACTTCTGTCTCCTATTCTCTGTTGTTGGTTTCTCCTGTTTATGTTTCTGTGATGCCTTATAAATTAGAATTAGAATCTTTTCCAGTTCAATAACGGCTTTTTCCTTAGCCACATCTACTCATTAAAATTGATTAATACAGGTAGCATACTCAGGTGTTTCTTTTCTATTTCTCAGCTGTATTTTCCTTTTACATGGTATAGTGTTTTAAATGAGGATGTCTCCTATAAACTCAGAGATTTGCACACTCAGCCTCCATTTGGTAAAACTGCTTGGAGAAGCTGAGGAGGTATAGCCTTGCTGGAGAAAGCAATGACTGAGGCCTCCTCTCTTTGCTTCCTGCCCATGCTCAAAGTTCAGACAAGAGCATTCAGCTTCCTGCCCCTGCTGCCACACCTCACAGCCATAAAGGACTCTTATTCTTTTAAAACCATCAGCCAAATAAAACCTTCTCTATTCTTTGAAAAGTAACAGAAAAGTAACTAATACACATAGCATCTCATTCATTTATTATATTTTTGATTCCTGATTTTATGCCTGTAAATATTTTAACCATATTAAAACATCTCTCTACAATATATCCATTAACTGAAGTTCTTCAGGCTCTGATCTGGATGTGGACTCTACCTGATGATGCACACGGAAGGCTTTTTCCTAGCATGCCTTGTAACTTTGGAAAATGAGCTTGTCTTCAGGATGGCTTTATCTGAAGAGATCTAGTGTTACTTGAGTTGACAGAATAACTTATATTAAAAACCATTCAAACAAATAGACATTGTATAGGCATTTGGCTTGGAATCGCATTTTTATATTAATATCTTAACCTAGGCATTCCTAGATCACATGACATATTATAAATTCAAATTCCAAGTCCAAGCAAGGCAGAGGACTCTAGTTAAATGACATTTTTTAAACCCAAAATACCAATTAAAAAATAAATTGTGGGTTTGGAGTGGTTTTTGTCTTATTCTGCATTTGCATCTATGCTGATACATTTCTTAACCTGCAATCCATCCAGTCATAGAAACTACAAAATGTGAGTTTTCTTACTCAAAACCATTCACCTTTCAAAATGAAATTCTCTAGACAACTAACATAGTTTCTATGCTTCCAGAGCAAGTGGGTCACCTTGGGTCAAGAATCCATGTCTCATGCAGCCACCTGCAAATAAAGTCTCAGTACTTAACAAATTCTCTTTGTTCTGGAAAGAAAGATAGCAAGAGGGCCTAGAGGAAGGAAAGAATTATTAGAGGGCATGGTGTCCCTGCAACAGTAGTTATTCTTCTTCCCTCTTATGCAGAGGTCTGTTTCTAGTGATTATCTGTCCCCCTCAGTGTGGGCATAAAATTCTTAAAGGTAAAAACATAAGCTTACCAAGAAGGGCATTGGTAGTGTCACAAGAAAGATCACAATGAGCATATTTTGTGCATTTGTGTAGAATTTATTTTCAACTCTGATCAAATTGGGAAGCTGCTGGTCCACATACCTTCTAGCCCAGTGACTGACATAGTAGATATTGCATCAATGTTGGCTGAAAAAATATCAAATATTTGCTCCAGCCTGTTGTAGGGGGGGAAATGGTGCACATAGGCAGCAGGCAGCAAGTGTTCAAAGAGAGAGGGAAGGCTCCAAGACAATGCCAAAAGAGAGAAACCTTTCCCAGAGAAATAAGAAACTCGAGGCAAGCACCAAAAAAATGCTAGGGGTAAGCAACCTCTCTTAAAAGTCATCATAAAGGCTCAGAACAATATTCAGTTCATCAATCACAGTCTGGTCATGGAGGAGGAGGCAGACATCCCTCCCCCTGACACTGCGGGCCCAGGTGTGCCCTGGTGCAGGAATGGCAAGGGGCCATTTGTGAACCTGGGTGTTATATTCAATTATGTATTAAAGGATATAGACTTGAGTTCATCCTATCGTTGCCTTTTTAATATGTTCTTCATGGGTTTTGATCTGAAGACACAAACTAATAGATACATCTCCAAATGCTATTATTAATTACTTGATTAGCTTAAGAGCTGTAGATAAGATGTGGGAATCAAGATGACAGCTCATCCTACAAAATGCTGCCTACCTAGGATTTTTGTTTGGTTTTGGTCAGTTGTTGTTGTTTGTTTGTTTGTTTGTTTTGGATTGATTTTTTTTTTTGGTTCGGTTGGTTTTTAGTTTTTAGATTTTGGAGATTTTATACAGCTGAGTCTTCTCAAGGATGGTCTAGGTTTTTCAGGAAAGGTCTTGGGAGGGCCCAGCTAGCCAAAAGAAAGCGTTCAGAGGATTTGATTTAGAAATGTAGAAGATCTCTTTCCCTCAATATGGTTTTGAAAAGAGGAAGTCATCCAACTATGTAGAGCGCCAGCTTGCCAGCTTACAAGTGACATTATTCAAGCACAAGAACATGTGGAATATGTCAAATGTGCGTGCGTGCATGTGTGCGTGCGTGTGCATGTATGTGTGTGTGTGTGTGTGTGTGTGTGTGTGTGTGTGTGTGTGTGAAATCAGGTAGCTTCCCTCCTTAAACCATTAAATCTTTGCACTTTATCTTCAGAGGGTCTCAAAGACAGATCATCAGTGGGAACTTGACAACATGACATCTGGAGCACACACACATACCCATTGCAGAAACAAAGAAATGGCCCAGAGGTGCCCAAAGGTGGTGGTAGAGGCAATAATCCATTAGCATATAGTCTGGCCTCCTGTGCCCAGGTAACTCTTGCTGGATATGCCTCTAGGTGGGTGGCACATTTGTCTTCTTTTAGCATTACTGAAAATATTCAAAATATGAGAGGGATAAGTATGCCAATTCAAATTTATACTTTAAAACTGTGTTGTGCATGACTCAGACATTCAAACTTCAGCATCAGGCTGAAAAAACAAACAAACAAACAAAAGCTACCGTAGCCCCTTCCTCCCTGAGTGCTCTGTGTGGGCCCATAGATAACCACGAGGCACATTTGTTGAGGGGCCACCACAACTGGATCCTGGTCCAGGAATGTTAAGAGAGTGCAGACAATTTCCTGAGTCTCTCTGTCTGTCCTCAGTTTCCTCTTGGTGTCACTGAAATGTGAATGTGATCCTTATAAGCAGCAGCTCTGTTGGGTGCACATAACCCTTCCTTCCAGAATTCAGCAAGACCTTACATAATGCCTGCTGTAAGTTCTTTCCTAACTCTGTAGAGCAGATACATATTCCTGCTTCTCCAGCTTCACCCCCCACCCGTTTTCTGACAACAGCACCTCAATTTTCTTCTGAGGAACCTTTCTCCCATTGCTTAGGGTTTGGGTGCCCTCCTCTGGCCAACAGCTGGGAACATGACCCAAGCTAAACCAACAGGAATTGCTCTTCAGAGACTGTAGATCTTGGGCAAGAGTGGAATTATAATAGAAAACATTTAGAGCTGATTAAACCCGGACTCTATGCCCTAAAATCACTAGCCTGTCCTCACTGTGCCATGTTCTTCTAGTTGCCTGAACGCATGCTCTTCCTGGGTTCTGGGAGCTACTGTGTCTGACAATGAATCCCTTGTCTGCCTTGCAACAGCATGTCTACCCTGCACAGATGAGGAAATCAGTCCCCAAGTCTGGGAAGTAACGTGGAAGCCATGAGTCTTCTTGGTCTCCTGGGGACAGTCAGTATCCTTCTCCCTATTGTTAGTTGTCCATGCTGTGCTCTTGTGTGCCAAGCCATCCATGATTGCAAACCACCTTCTAGCCAACTCTCAAGTCTCTTCTTATTGTCGGGGTACCAGGCTGTTTGCATAAGTTCTTCGTTTTGAAACCAATCATGGTGGTCCATTCTCTACAATTCTGAAACTCATTCTCAAGTCCTTTCCCCTGCACAGATGTCACTCCAGAAGAGGTCCTTCCTAACCCCTTGAACATTGGCAGCATCCTAACCCCTTGGCTTTGTCTCCTGCCACTTTTCTCTTGGAGAGAGAATGAGGTTTATCTGTTGGTGGGATGAAAGTTCATGGATATATGGATATATTTGCCATGCATAATAACATGCCCCTGTCCTGATCAGATGCATTCCTAGTCGAAAAAGCTTGTGTTTGGTGTCATTTTGTGAACTGAATGCCACTAGCCCCGCTGTCCCTCCTGAGAGAAATTGATGGGAGCTAGGCATAGCAAGCTGGGGCTTTGTCCTGCTTGCGGGCTGCCTAGATGGCTGAACACTGCAAACTATCACATTCTCCCAGAGCCCTAGGTTTAGGGATGAGGGTGTCTGCATGGGCCATTCCACCTCATCAAGTTTTCCTAGGGAAGCCTCGTCAAAAGAAGCCTAAGGTCATCCTCAGCCATCAGGAAGTGGTTGAGATTAGAATTCAGGTTATTTCTTGCAGCTGGGAAACACATTCTCCAAGCCTGGCTGTCCTCAGGAGGCTTGTGAGGAATTTACACCTGTGATTAACCTCACTGGCCATCCAATTTCCCTAGAGGCCTGCACAGCTCCATTTGAAAGGAAGGCTCTCTGGCAATGAACTGATCTAGTTTGAGTGAAAAGGGTGTGAGATCCAGGTAATTTGGCATTCTATAATAAACACTGTGGCTGTAGCTATGAGGTATGGTTCCAGGATAGACAATGAAAGCTGAGTTGGCTAGTCAGTACATGCACAATTTAACGCATTCTATTAGTTCCAACCAACAGTCTTAAAAGAGATTTTTACGATGTGAAATATTAAATTTGCTATTTATTTGAAATTTCCCATGTTACTCAAAACTAGGCTAATAATTTATTTTTTGTGGTATTCAGAAGTAGTCTCTGTCCAGTAGAATGCCCACATATGTGGAACATGTGTTTATGTTCCAGTTGGAAGGTTATTCTTATAAACGCAGGCTACAGAATCTATTTTTCAGTGAATGTTCTTCAACATAAATTTTATTTTAAAGCTAAGCCCATCACCACTATCAGGAAAGAACAGATTGTAGGCAAAAATGTAACTACTGGTTGTTGTATAAGGTGAGGTGAACTCTTAAACTCAGGACAGCATTTGGCTCTTCTGGTACCATTGAGCACAAAAAAAAAAAAAAAAAAAAAAAAATAGAATCTGAGGCGCATGGGATCCTAATATTTTCATACTCTTCCTGCTTTGAAATCCATTAATCTTCATGTTGATTTTCCCTCCACCCTGTTCCACAGTCTGTCTGTGTCCTCAATGGAATGGCAAGAAGAGACATCTTGGCAGAGATCACATAGGGTATTAGGGGGAGGGAAGGGCAGATCCTCAGATCCTCACCAGTGTGGTGAGCCACCACCACAAACTTCAGACTGACGCTCAGACAGGGAAGTGAGTCAAGCCCTCTGGATCCTGAGGCGATGAACCCATGGCCTGTTCCCCTCTTTCCAGCCTGTGGGTGCACGCCTGGCCAAACATGAGATGTCTGGTGCAAAGCAGGGCCAATCAGACCTTCTGTTCCTTAATATGCCAACAAACTATGCTGTGTTGTTCGAGTTCTTAATCTAAACTCACTGAAACCAACACAACTACAGTAGAGTACATGTTTGAATATCTGAAGCACTTCAACACAGATGGGGCTACTATATCCATGTTTACACATAAGAAGCAAGCATTTCTATAATTGAATGTGAATGGGCCCATTCATCTGCAGAAAACAGACATACAAGTACAATGGCCATAAAAACCATACTCCTCCTGACCATGGCTGCTATGTCTGCCACCCCTAGGTGTATACAAAACAATTCCAGTTACCAATGGTCTTTGTGTGTATGACTGTCCCCCATGTGCATATGTGAGAACATGACCTCACTCCAGTCTTAGATTACAAGGTGATGAGCACAAAAAAGGCGCTACCCCTGTGATTGAGAACCATGTTATCCACACAGTCCCAGGGAGCTGCTCTGCCAAACCTGCAGCTACATTAGGATGTGTAGATGACACCAGTTCAAGGAATGGACCCCATTAAATCTGCCAATGGGGCCTGGAGAGATGGCTCAGCGGTTAAGAGCACTGACTGCTCATCTGAAGATCCTGAGTTCAAGTCCCAGCAACCACATGGTGACTTACAATCATCTGTAATGAGATCTGATGTTCTACTTCTGGTGTGTCTGAGGACAACTACAGTGTACTTATAATAAATAAATAAATAAATAAATAAATAAATAAACAAATAAATCTTTTTTAAAAATCTGCCAGTGCCTTTAACTTGGATTTTCCAGCCTCCATTCTTATCTTTGTAGTACTGATTGTTTGAACATTATAGCTCTTGGGCTTCAATCAGATTGAAACTCATGGTTATCAGGTTAACTTCCATAGCTGGGCTTTGTGGCACACTCCTATAGTCCAATGTACTGAGCATTCCAAGTTTAAGGACAGCCTAGGCAACTTAGCAAGACCCTATCTCCCTGTTTTAGATTAAACAGTAAAAGAGGGCTGAGGCAGTACATAGCACAGAGGCAGAACAAGAGCCTAGTGTGCCCAAAGCCCTGGTTCTATCCCCACCACTGCAAAAGGCAGACAAGAAAACACACACACACACACACACACACACACACACACACACACACGGACAAGCTCCCAACACCCTGGGCTTGAGACCAGCCCCCTCCCTTCAATGGCTGTCCCCACCTGTGGCAATTGACCTGTGCTTCAAGGCTAGCTAGCTTACGGGCTGCTCTCTCCTTGAAAAGATAAATTATGTACTTTATCAGCCTGCTTGGAATCCCTGACATCTAAGGACATCAGAGGAAGCTGAAGTAACACAGAGAAACGTAACTTACTATGTCCTGAATGCCAAGTCATCTGTACATGTGGGTTTTAGCAAACAGCTTTGCCCAGTTTCATGGGTGGCATTAATATCAATAGTTCCACGGCCAACAGGATGAGTCTCCCTTTTAGCCCTGGACAGATGTTTAATTAATCAGGGCTGCTGTCCTTGTTCGCCCTTGACTGGGTTTCCCTGCTGATTACCCACTGGAAAACTCAGCCCTTTAATGCAAACAATGTCCTGATTAAAGTTTTGCACCACGCACCAGGTTTAGGGAGCAGGACTTTCATTAGTGAGCCTGCCTGTACTGCAATATTCAGGTCTGGAAACCCAAACCTGATTTCCTTCACAGCTGACTTTTCATTTTCTTATATATCAAGCCTTCCCTCACTCCCTTCTTTTCTCCCAACTTTAGTTTAGGGGAGGGAAGTTTCCTTGGAGTGAATATAAAATATTATATTATTCTGACTTCAGCACTATTCCAAGTGGTAGGAAGCTGTTTCGAGCAGGGTGTGCCTACCGTTTGCTAATAGTCTCCAATATGCCAATACTCGATCAGTATTACTCTCTCCTTTCTTGGGAGGTAGAGGGGGCAGAAGACCAAGATCAGATGATGAAATGAAAACCTTTAAATAAAATATCATTCACACAAAGGAAAAGAATTTTCCTCTGGGTCATTATCAGTGGAAGCCCAGTGAAAAGATAATAAGCACAAGATTCCTGATTAATTAAACATTTGTGCTCATTGTATGCAATTATTCTGGGGAAAATCAACTCCGGGACATCTGTTTACTCAACCTTGGGCTGAGAAACCACCAGTCTGCCCCTGCCCTGAGTCTCCAGGCACAATGTCAAGATACAGAGCTGCTAGCTTATAGACCAGGAAGGCACACTGATTTTCTAAGTTGAAAACATGGCCACGTTACAGAAGCAATGAATTATGAAGGCTGCATAAATGCATAGAGGGTTAAGTAGGGAAATCTAATGTGACAATGTATTAATATAACACATATTTACCAATATACATAATCATTTTATGCTACAGAGTAATTAAATATAGATGATAAACACTTTCATGAACACATCAATTATTACTGCTTTTTACCCAGTGCAACTACATGCATCTTTTTCCTTTTTACCCAATTAGGTTGCCTTTCAAGATTTCCCTAATACCACTAACTTCTGAATTGTCATCCCCATCTTATGCCTTATATCCCTAGTAGTTGTGTGTCAAGGAACTCCCCTGCATAGTTTTTGAAAGCTCAGTCACGAACAGAAGTGAGTGCTTTTCCCACTTGGCTACTGGTGAGCCAAGCCTTTCTGTTGCATATTGAAGAGAACTGGGATCTGAGAGGTTCAACAGAAATCCAAGCTGAAGACAAAAGTCATCAGGAGAAGAAGGAGGATCATCAAAGAGCAAGTGCTGACATGACTGGAAACCCCACTGGCTAGAAGCCTGATGCATATAAGAGATTTGGGTCCCACCTCAACCCTGGAGAACCCAGGTGCTCTGGGCTCCAGCCAGGTAACCTTGATTAAAGATAACTTGGAGTTTGAGGAATTATTAATAATATCACACCAAACTACCTCTGCCATGCTTAGTGGTCGCCATGTTTACTCAATGCCACATGAACCTGCTGAGCCTGACTCCAGTGAGACAGTGTGGATGCACTAGAGTCTCCAAAGAAGAAAACACTAAACCTTTCATTTCCACAGAGTGCTTACCACACTCATCCATCTAACTCATTCCTATCCAAAAATCCATGAAGGTTGGCCTTGTGACCCAGATAAATTCCTTCTTCCATTCTTACCTAAGTTATTCTGGCTAGCTGAGCTACTTGAGGATTCTACTGTCCTAGTTTGCTTTCTATTATTGTATCATGACCAAAAGCAATTTGGGAGAAATGGCTTCATTTCACCTCACAGATGTGGGCCATCATCCAGGGAAGTCAGAGTAGGGACTCAAGGCCCAAATTCGGAGGCAGGCAGAAGGTCATGGAGGAAGGCTAACCACTCAGGACCAAATGCCTAAGGATGGCAACACCTACAGTGAGCCCCTGGGCCCTTCCATGTCAATCAATCAAGAAAAACACCCCACAGATATGTTCCTACAGGTCAATCTGATGGAGGCAGCTCTTTAACTGAGATTCCATCTTCCCAAATATGTCTAGATTTATGTTAACTTGACAAAAACCAATCAACACAATTGACCCCTTGTCATCTTCACATAAAAATATATCACTATTAGACCATAATCTCTCCCTTTTAGTTTATCTCCATAATCTCATTTGATGCTAATGTCACCATATGAAACATAAACAACTATAAAAGTAACATGATCTTTACAAATTCAAAGACATTTGAAGTTCAAAATCTCTTTAAAACAAAGTCTCTTATTTGTCTTCCTATAAAAATAAAAATAAAAATAAAAATAAAAATAATGAGTTATCTACTTTCTTACTCCAAGAGGGAAGAACCAGAGTATAACTACAATAAATCACAGCAAACCCAAAGTCCTCTTAGAAAGGTGAACAGCTCAGTGTCTGAGGTCTGGGACTCATGATCTTCTGGACTCCAAAAGACCTGCCAACTCCATCCCATAGACTCTGTCTGACTCCACTCCACAGCTACTGCTGTTCTTGGTGATCATCTAATAGTACTGTTACTTGCAATACCATGGTGCCTCTACTGCAACTGAAGCTTCATCCTCAACAATGGACTCTCTTGGGAGAGTCCAGCCCTGCCACACAATACCAAGCCTCATGTGTTCTCATGATGCTTTCACGCCTTCAAAACCAGTAACACGGCGGAAACTCTTACACGTTTTTAAGTTTGGGTACCTTAGTCTCCTCTGAATCACAACTTTAATGTTCTGACACTGAATAAAACTCACAGAAAATTAGGTTTGACTGGCTGGCCAGAGAGCCTGGAGGATCTGCCTGTCTCCACTTCCTCAGCTCTGGGATTTTGAGCACATTCTATCATGCTGGACTTCTTATTTTGTTCTGGGAATCAAACAGGTACTCATGCTTGCAATGGCAAACACTTTAGCAACTGAGACATCTCCCTAGGCTCAGTACATCCCTGTCTTTTACCTTATTGTGTATCCCTGTAAGCAAATTCTTGTTAAAATCTAGATTATCGTTCATGAAGTCCAAAATGAATGAAGCCCAAGCTTCTACATTTCTTACAAACCCTCAGGTGGGACTGGTGAAGCATGTACCTTCATCTCGCTATAGGCTTTTATTGTACTGTTTCTCTTAGTTGCATCCAAGATCTCTGGTCTATTGATCATATAAATTCCCTTGGTCCTATGACTTTCCAGAAATGGGGCCATCTTTTGACATGTGTGATAATTTGCAAGATGAGGTGTAGAGAGCACTGGACCGCGCCCTGAGATGGTGCCGGCTTCCGCTCCTTGCTGGAGCAGAAGAGTGATAAACAACTCCTTATTTGGCTGTGCTTGTTGGCCTGGCTTGCTTCCACCTTTGGCAATCTATCTGATTGCACCATGTGGCCTTTTGGGATAGGTCACTCATGGGCCTTTAAGGGCCTGGGGTGTTGCCCTCGGGGTCAGAAGATTGTTCAAGGTTCCTGAATAAACTTCTTAAAGAAGAGCTCTCAGGTTGCATCGTTCTTGCTGGCCGAGACGGTCGCAACAAGTGGTGGCTCATACGGGTACCCTTTCTCTCTACTACGGGGGCTCAGAACTTTTTGCAGTCAGGGCAGCCGGCTGGTAAGTTCCCAGGTAAGAAGGGAAAGAAAAGTCCTCGGAAGTAGAGGCTATAAAGACTCCAGGTCGGAGTGATAAAGTTCAGAGCGATAAAGTTTCACAGTGAAGCGAACTAAAATAAAAGTGAAAGTAAAGTGGGCGCTTCACATTCACACCCAATTTTTTTGGCTCTTCAGGAGCTACTATCTTCAAAAAATCTGAAACTTTAGAAAAGTACTTTAGAGAGGTTTCTCAGCGAGTGTGATACTGCAGCTCCCTGGTTTGCAGTATCCGGCAACTTAACAGTGGCTTGCTGGGATAAGCTCGGAAAAGATTTAGATTTTGCATGGGAGCAGAGGATGCTTAAGAGCGATGTTAGACCAGTATGGAAGCTAATCAGGGGGTGTCTAGAAGATCAGAGATGTTGCAAAGCCATAGAAGAAGGACAGGCGGCATTAGAACAGATAAAGGAAGAGAGATCCGAGAAGTCCGAAAAGGAAAGGCACTGAGTGGTCAGATACAGATGAGGAATTGGAGGCTCTGATTAGGGAAATGAAGAAGATGTCCCTTAAGGAAGGAAAGAAAAGGAAGGGTTTAGTGCTGGATACAGGCCCTCCTGGGGATCCACCGTCTGTACCACCCCCATACAATCCAATGGAGGTTGGCTCTTCTGGAAGGTCCTTTTGCCCTGAAGTGTGGCGAACGGTTAGAACTGAGTTATCGCTCACCTGTCCAGTGTTTCAGGATGCTCAGGGCCAGCGTTTTCATGAGCTTCTAGATTTTAAGGTAATAAAGTCACTTGCTGATATTTTATTAGCTGGTAAATCTGAGGAAATACTGAATGCTGCCTATGTTGATCTTGTTAAATTGCTAGAACAAAAGAAGCTGTTTATTACCCCAGAAAAGGTACAAAAGGATAGCATAGTAGAATATTTAGGTGCCAGGATAGGGAAGAATCAAATTGTACCACAAAAATTAGAATTAAGAAAAGATAATTTAAAAACTTTGAATGATTTTCAGAAGTTGCTAGGAGATATTAATTGGGTGCGCTGTTCTTTAAATCTCCCAAATTATGAGTTAAAACCCCTGTATAATATATTGGTAGGAGATTCAGCATTAGACTCACCTAGAGCCTTAGATGCAGAGGCTAGGAGAGCCCTGGATAGGGTGGAGGAAGGCTTGCAAAGCACCTTCCTGAAGAGATGGGATGTAAATAAAGATATAGTGCTCTGTATATTGCCAACTTTTGCCCAGCCCACAGGGCTGTTGTGGCAAGATGGACCCCTCTTATGGGTCTATTCTAAAGTGTCTCCTGCTAAGTCTCTTGAGCATTATCCTACAGCTGTGGCCAGCCTGGCTAACGTGGGACTTCAGCTGTGGCCAGCCTGGCTAACGTGGGACTTCAGCTGTTGCCAGCCTGGCTAACGTGGGACTTCAGCAGTGTCTGCAGCACTTTGGAATTGCTCCAGCATTGATAATAGTTCCATATTCTGCTCAGCAAGTAAAAGTGTTTGTTGAGTGGCACAATAGATGAGTGGGCCATTTTGCAATGTGGGTTTGCAGGGGCCATAGATAATCATTATCCAAAACATCCTCTGTTGTCATTTTTTAAAGAGCATCCAGTGGTTTTTCCAAAAATTACCCTTTTAGAGCCCATAAAAGGGGCTCCCAATATATTTACAGATGGATCAAAAAACAGGATGTGGAGCCTATGTAGTTGGGGATAATGATCCAGTTTTATGTCAATATAAACCTGGGTCCCCCCAAATAGTTGAATTTCAAATTGTTATAGAAGTGTTTAAGAATTGCCCATTTTCTTTTAATTTGATATCTGATTCAGCCTATGTGGTTAATTTAATGAGGAATTTGGAAGTAGCAGGCCCAATTCGAGCCCATAGTTCCATTGCCCAGCTTATGATACAAATGTAGGAATTATTGTGGCATCGGAAATATCCATTTTTTGTTCAGCATGTTAGAGCACATACTGGCCTTGCTGGCCCTTTGAGTAAAGGAAATGCCTTGGTAGATGAATGTACAAGGAAAGAATTCATTTTATTTAGTTCTGACATCGAAAAGGCAAAAGCCTTTCATCAACAATATCATGTTAATGCAAAAACTTTACAAAAGAAATTTCATCTCTCTAGAGCCGATGCTCAAGGGGTAGTGGTAGAATGTCCTCAATGTGTAATTCACCATTCCTTGGTCGGTGGGAGTGAATCCTCGAAGGCTTCTTCCTTTAAAAATATGGCAAATGGATGTGACTCATTTTTTAGAATTTGGAACATTAAAATATGTGCATATGTCCATAGATACTTGTTCAGGGATTATTCATGTAACACCCCTAAGTAGAGAAAAGGCAAGGAATGTAAATGGACACTGTTTAGAAGCATGGACTGCCTGGGGCAAGCCTCAGCAGCTAAAAACCGATAATGGGCCAGCCTATACGGCTCAAACTTTTGTGTCCTTTTGTCAACAAATGGAGATACAGGTGTCTCATGGTTTACCCTATAATCCCCAAGGGCAAGGAATAGTGGAGTGTGCTTATCGCATGCTCAAGGAAATTTTACAAAAACAAAAAGGGGGAATAGGCCAAGGCTGTACCCAGAAAGAAAGGATTGCTTTAGCTCTTTTTACCTTAAATTTTTTAAATTTGGATGTGGATGGGTTATCCGCTGCTGATCACCATCAGCGTTCTGGAGGGTGCTTGAAAGGCTTTGTGAGGTGGAAGGATGTCATTACAGGTGTCTGGCATGGTCCAGACCCGGTATTGGCATGGGTGAGAGGGTCTGTTTGTGTTTTTCCCCAGGATCACTTGGAACCTTTATGGGTCCCAGAACAGCTTACCCGAAGGTGTGAGAAGGAGGCAGACCATTCTCCTGTTGCTGGTGATGACCGCACATTGGATGCCAGCCCAGATGGAGCCACGATGGGGAATTTTATCAGTGTTTCCAAGGCCGATGCCGATATTGCATGATGCCCAAGTATTTCC
>JADRCD010232116.1:0-14015 GCA_019843815.1 Montemys delectorum
TGCCCCACCACCTGGCCCGAGCCATCCTCACCGGTAGCCAATCAGGAAGCTGCCCCACCACCTGGCCCGAGCCATCCTCACCGGTAGCCAATCAGGAAGCTGCCCCACCACCTGGCCCGAGCCATCCTCACCGGTAGCCAATCAGGAAGCTGCCCCACCACCTGGCCCGAGCCATCCTCACCGGTAGCCAATCAGGAAGCTGCCCCACCACCTGGCCCGAGCCATCCTCACCGGTAGCCAATCAGGAGCTGTAGGAGCTGCCTAGTCACCTAGCTTGAATCCAAGTACAGTCTCAGCGAAAGTCCCCCCAATCCCCCAGAGCGTTAACCAATTACAAAGGCACCTATACCTGGAGACAGAACCAAGCAATCGAAGGAAAGAAAGGTAGAAGTCACCTACTTTTATCCTAAGAGGCTTTAAATTGATCCTGCAAAGTCCACACGTCTGTCTTCCACTCTGCTGTGTGGTAGAGCTCTGCATGCAGCGTCTAGTATTGCTGTTCGATACTATTTGAGTCTGGGGTACCCTTCTTCGCAAATCAGGGAGCCTTACGGTTACTTTGGACCCCTGCTTCTATGTCACCCTCTTCTGATCCTGCAGGTATGGTGTCTGTAAGAAACAGCATTTTCGCCGGGCGGTGGTGGCGCACACCTTTAGTCCCAGCACTTGGGAGGCAGAGGCAGGTGGATTTCTGAGTTCGAGGCCAGCCTGGTCTACAGAGTGAGTTCCAGGCTGCCAGGGAGGGCTACACAGAGAAACCCTGTCTCCAAAAACCCGAAAAAAACAAAAAACAAAAAAACCAGCATTTACTCTGCGCTTTCTAATGCTTTTCTCTAGGCAACTTGATTCATCTGCATGGTGCCATTTAAGAAGACTACAGTCCTAAGATTCTGTCCGGCTCTTTGCCAACAGGTCCAGGCAAGAGGAGAGAGGTCCTGGTCCTGCCCGGGTCTTTCAGGGACTGAGAGAGATAGCTCATGCCCAGAGTGTTGAAGGCCCAAAGAAGCATACTCAGGCCTGGCCGAGAGTCTGTGAAAGCAAGAACTCAATTTTATGGCATCAGCCTCTCGTTTATATAAGTTCAGAACATAGGAAGGGGGATTTTTGGTGGGGTAAGATGACGTTGGAGGCAGGGAAGGGCGACGAGGGTATGGAGTGCCTGACAGGGCCAATGGCAAAGCTCTACATAAGCAATGGCAAAGGCAGGGCCAAACAGGTCTTGCTGAGTCTTCCCGTACAGAAGTGACTGAGACTGGTCTCCAAACTCGAGCCAGGCTTAGGCTCTCCCACATGGCTGCAGAAACTCGAGCCAGGCTTGGGTTTGTCCTCAAGGCCCAAACCAGGGCCAAAATGGGGCCCAACAAGCCGGACGGTGGTGGCGCACGCCTTTAATCCCAGCACTTGGGAGGCAGAGGCAGGTGGATTTCTGAGTTCCAGGCCAGCCTGGTCTACAGAGTGAGTTCCAGGACAGCCAGGGCTATACAGAGAAACCCTGTCTCGAAAATACCAAACAAACAAACAAACAAACAAACAAGATTCTCAATGTTCACACCTGCCTACCTGTGGGGATCTTGCCTAGCTTAGTATATTCATTGTTCCTTGCAAGAAAAAGGACTTACTGTGTATTTCTTAGACTATTTTCTCTCATTGAATGCCAATGATGATTCTTCTAATCTGTCTTATTACCCAGATGTCTCCTCTTCTGATCCTATTTTTGCCAGATCTTAAAACACTCTCCCCTCCTCCAACTTTGGAGTTTTAAAACTGCAACTGATCCCTAGGCGTGGCCTTCTTTGTCTTTTCTAAGATCACTCAATGAGGAAGCAACAAGTAAGAGTGCGGGTGCTCATAAGATCACCTGTCTAAATGCAATACATTTTGTTTTTTTCAAATGCAAAGCTCATTTTTTTTTTTTTTTTGGCCTTCCAAAATGAAAACCCTGTCTTCAAGTCCATCTAATTTCATCCCTAATAAATATTCCTTCTCTTACATTGTTTTCCTTTGTACATTCTTTAATGAATGGACCCATAGGCTCTGGGCCAGAAGGTAGCTGCTTTGTTGAATTAATGTTTTATATGCTCTCTCTAACACTTTCTATAATTTTGAACATTACTGTCCCCATTTAAAAAATGAGAAAACCAGGGGGCTGGCGAGATGGCTCAGTGGGTAAGAGCACTGACTGCTCTTCCGAAGGTCCTGAGTTCGAATCCCAGCAACCACTTGGTGGATCACAACCACCCGTAATGAGATCTGACGCCCTCTTCTGGTGTGTGTGAAGATAGCTACAGTGAATTACGCTGGAGTGAGCAGGGCCGGCAGAGGTCCTGAGTTCAATTCCCAGCAGCCACACACATGATGGCTCACGGCCATCTGTACAGCTACAGTATACTCACACACATAGAATAAATAAAATACATTAAAAAAAAAAAAGAGAAAACCAAGGCACAATAAAGACTTATGGTTTATAAGATACAACGTCAATATTTAGGCATAATTCTGATCGGCTTTCATCCTTTTCCTGGTCTTGGGTGATCTAGGTCTTGTATTCTTAACACAATATGGAGACTGATCACGTGGTACCCACTAGCCTTACTGCATAGTTTCTTGTCTGGAGGCTATTTTGTTCCCCTAGGAGGAGACACCTAGACATCCAATGAGAAAGAGAGGGACTTTTAGCATCTAGTACTGGGAGGACAGAGATGGCATTAAATGTCTTCTGATATGCACAGCCGTCTCCAGGAACAAGGAATTATACCACTAAAAGTGCTAAGATAGCGGCAGGGAAATCCGTCTGGCAAAGAGCGTACACGGGATGATGGTGTATATTCAGCCTAGGAGACTAGGAAGCTCCATTTGAAGGTGGCAGTACAGGATACTTGAAAATATGTCATGAATCAAAGATTTATTGTAGCTCCAGAGTGGCTGATAATCTTATAAAAAAAGTCTTAGTTTCCTTGACAGTGTTGCTTCTATTTTCTTTTTTTGTTGACTGTGCTCTCAATGGTGTGTGTGTGTGTGTGTGTGTGTGTGTGTGTGTGTCTGTCTGTCTGTCTGTCTGACTGTTATATCAGTGTGTATGTATGGTGTGTGTATCTGTGTGTGTGTCTGTCTGTGTCTGTCTGTCTCTCTGTGTCTATGTGTGTGTGTATCTATCTATTTGTGTGTCTCTGTGTGTCTGTCTGTCTGTCTGTCTGTCTGTGTGAGGGTATATATACATGAGTACAGATGCCCATGGATATCAGAAGAGGGCATCAGACTGGATGCCCTGGATGCCCTGGATGCCCTGAATGCCCTGGATTCCCTGAAGCTGGAGTTACAAGTGGTTGTGAGCCATGGTATCAGCACTAGGAACTAAACTTGGGTCCTTTGCAGAAGCAGTATAGTTGTTTAAGCACTAAGCTATTCTCTAACCTCTTGATTCTCTTTTTATAGCATCATTACATATATGATTCTACATATTTATAAAGTCTTGATATCATAAATGTGAGAAAAGATTTGATATTTGTCTTCCTGAGACTGAGATATTTAATGTGATTATTTCCAGTTGCCTCCTTTTTATCTAGCAAGATGTTTTCTAATGAACAATAATAACACACTGTTACCCCTTCATATAAAATTAAACTAAGTAGGCCAGTCAACTTCCTGGACAGAACAAAATTCTTTAGAAAGTCTGCTTGTTTGCAGTCTACCTTAAAATACAATCACAGCAAGAAACAGGGCTTTGTCTTATATATTTGGAAGACCAACAAAATTCTGAGTATAGCTTGTTCTCCGGGACATTAAAAGCCTCATGGCCATGGCAAACTGTGGTTCTTCCACTCACTAACCATGTGACCTTTGGTAATAGGCAAGTGGCTTAGTTCATTTGTTTCCTCTATAAAGTAGGTTAATGTCTTGGCCTATTTTATTGTAGCAGTGAAGAAATGCTGTAGCAAAAGTAATTTGGAGAATGGATTTTTCGTGGTTTACATTTCAGGGGTATAATCCACAATGGGAGGGAAGATAAACCAGCTAGCCACATACGAGCAGAGAATGAATATATCCTAGTACCTTGCTTGCCCTCTCCATTTTATATATTATAGTCCAGGATCCCCTGCCTAATGGATGGCCCCTACTTCAATTGAGTTATCAAGGAGGATAATCAAAATACTCTCTTACAGGCATGCTCAGAGCCCCATCTCCCTGTAATTATAATGGACAATACAACCTGCCTCTTGCCAACTTGATATTCATTTAAGATTGCTTTTAAATGTAATCTTCCATCCCTTTCATAGGGTCACGACCATACATGTAAGTATATTCAGTCCAACTTAAAAAGTTCCCATAGGAATTAATTGTTTAAATAATTTCAAAAAGTTCAAAATCTCTTAGTCATGAATTCCTATAAAATAAAAAAAAAACCAGTTAATTCCAATATATAATGTCACAGAGTAAACATTCTCATTCCAAAGTGAAAATCTGAGCATAGAAAGGGATGATCAGAAGGAGACAAAACCAAAATCCACCAGAGAAGATGTCAAATCCTGGAGCTTCCTAACCAGCATATGGAGAGCATGGTAAAAATGGTTGAGCTCCAAAGGGTTTGGGAAGACCCACTCCTCCAGTTCAGCCATCTTCAGCACACACAGACTCTCTCTTGGTCACCTCCACTCCATAGAGATCTTATTGATAGGTGTCCTCTTGTTCTAGCACATCCAACATCCTGGGGTCTCCAGTGATGCCTCCACTGTTGTAGGATATTTGATCACACTGTTAACCCTGAAATTGTGTTATTTATTGGAAAAACCTGTTTTTAGTTGTGATATGGGTCAGCCCTAGCACACACCTGTAACCCAAGAGCTTTCTGTTTATTGTAAACAGGATGAAATGAAGTCAACCATAGGTCAAGAGGCAGAGCAAGCAGCTGGTGGACAAGGAGTGAACATAGGAAAAAAAAAAACAGAGAGAGTAAGAGGGAGTCAGGAGGATGGATAGAAAGACACACAGTAAGCAGAAAAGAGAGACATTCAGTTTGAAGGGTTTTTGAGATGGCATGGAGAGAACTTGCTTTTTCTTTTGGGATGACAGCCGAGGAGGAAGGTCAGCTGTATGCTTTCTCTGCCTCTCTGAATGAGCAGGTTTTCACCCTAGCATCTGGCTCCCAAATCTTTATTGGTAAAATCAAACAATTTAGATTTTGATAAAAACAAAACAAAACAAAACAAAACAAAACACTTCCCATCTTTACACAGTCACCTCTCCAGTCCTCTTTGCAGGAACTCTGATCTTGCCATGCACTGCTTGGATTCAGCTGCTCTCAGAAGTCATGGAGCAAGGTCCTCCATTCTGCAGCTTCCGTGCCTTTAAGACTAGTATCCTGAGAATAATGCTACCATGTTCTGCCAGCTTGTCATGGAACCTGGTACAAAGAAGTTGCCTTAATCAGCTTCTGCACGCTGGCTCTATAGAAACTGTCCCATAGGCAGCTACTTTTTATAAGGAGGAAAGCCCTTCAGTCACATTCTTTCATAGAAATGACCACTGTCACCATTGGAGACAATCCTACAGTCACTGGATTGTGGAATCCTGCTCCCCATGGTCACCGTTGGAGACAGTCCTACAGTTGCTGGATCGTGGAGTTCTGCTCCCCATGCTCATCGTTGGAGAAAATCCTACAGTTACTGGATCATGAAGTCCTACTCCCCATTGTCAGTGTTGGAGACAACCCTACAGTAACAGGATCATAGAGTCCTGCTCCCCATTGTTTCTGCTGAACCACATTAGAAGCAGAGGTTGATGGGCAAAATAGGTTTATTCAAGTCCGAGCTTGGAAAAATGGGATAAACACTTTTTTTTTTAATTCAAAGAAAGTGTTCCCCAGTAACAAAAGTTTATTGGTTTTTGTGGGAGACCCTGCAAGCATCATGGTCAGCAGAGAAGCCACCTCCGCAAGGTGAAGAGTGAAACTCAGGTCAGCACTTCAGGAGGTGCACATCAAAACTTCGAGAGTCTGTCCTCAGGGATTATTTTTCTTACATATTTAATTAAGCACAATAAAGTTTTTGGAAAAGGATTCCACATGACAATTTTTTCAACAAAGGGTTGGGCATAGCTACATAGAAATTTCCTAGCAAAGTACCTGTGATTTCTTTTCTTTTTTCTTTTTTTCATCATATTTTATTGATTCTTTGGGAATTTCACATCATTCACCCTGATTACACTTTGCTTCCATGTCCTTTTATGTCTGGCCCTCCCCCTCCCCCTTGGGTCCTCCCCAGCCAATATAAAAAAAAAAGAGAGAAAGAGAAGAGAAGAGAAAGAAAGAAAGAAAGAAAGAAAAGAATTAAGGAAGGAAGGAAAGAAGAAAGGAAAGAAGGAAGGAAGGAAGGAAGGAAGGAAGGAAGGGAGGGAGGGAGGGAGGGAGGGAGGGAGGGAGGGAGGAAGAAAGGAAGGAAGGAAGAAAGAAAGAAAGAAAGAAAGAAAAAAAGAAAGAAAGAAAGAAAGGAAAAAATAAGTCCAGTTTGTGTTATCTATATACTTACTGGAGTATGGTCAAACTTTCAATAGCCCACCCCTTAAATAGAACTATGTCCTTCCCCTCCCACACCAAGAAACCAGCAATTGTGGAGAGCTACACTTCAGCATCCTTTTTTAAGAGTTCTCTTTGATGGTTTCCTATTTTAGCTGTTACTTAGGGAGGGGATGGATTTGTGGGAGTGAGGGTCATCCCAGAAGCCTTCCATGTTTTTCTTTCTCAACTGTGCATCTGCAGTCATCAATATCACAGCCAAAGTAGCTGTCTTGCTCTTACAGTCAGTGGGAGCATGGGTCATGGGCTTCCTCATGGTTTCTGGCAATAGCACAGACCACAAGCATGGCTCTTGGCTACAGTAGGGCTACAGACCCAAAGAAGGCCCTCAGTGGCAGCACAGGTGCTTCATATCAATATGTCTTCTGGCAGCACCACAGCCCTCAGGCATCAGATGGCCTCAGGCTACACCATAGACCGTGGGCCTCCTCTTGGCATTTGGTGGGAACATGAACCATAGCATCAACACAGACCCCAGTCACAGGAGGACTATGGACCCAATATGGCCCTCAGAAGCAGCATGGGCCTGGACATCACCATGGCCCCCAGTAGCAGTGCAGGTCAGTCAGATCAGTATGGCCTCCAGTGGTCCCATGACCCATGGACATCAGCATGGATTCAGGTGGTAGCACAGAACATCTACATCACCTTTGAGGACCACATGTGTCACGAACATCAACACAGACCCTGGCTGTGGTAAGACCACTATCTTTTCAATAAGAATAAATTCTATTGACTGATAAACAGTGTTCATGGCAAGAGCCTAAGGAGGAAGGATTTGTAATAAGGATAAATTCTACTGATAGAAAATGCGAAGCACATGGACCTCTTTCAAAAGGATGGGTTCTATTCACTGAGAGAGAAAGCTCTTTGATTTGTTAGGGGCTAAAACAATGCCTAGGATTTGGGGAGGATTCAGGAAGGTTGACTCCATAGAATAGTAAAAAGATCACCAGGTTGTCAGACAACATCCACTCCAGCCTCGGGGTGACCAGGTGTTTGTTAGTCATTGTCTTCCTTTGAATAAAACAGGCCCTCATGTTTAACAAACCTGGCCCCTCAAACACTTTCTCTAAGTTGTGCATCACACAGGTTTTTAGTTTTGTTTTTTTGTTTTTTTGGTGGGGTAATGATGTCATAAGCATTCTCTGTTGGAAACACAGATATATCTACTTGTTTTTTCCACCATGTCAAAATTGCTATTGAATAGCAATAAGTTTACAGAATACACTGGTTTTGTTGGCAGCAATCTACCAGAGAGTCCCATTTTTCCTGATAGCCCTGGCTGAAGCAAAAATGGGGTCTTTTGTTCCAATTGTAGTAATAATAATTATTAATAATAACTCTCAGACTTCACATTGCACATGACACAGAATGCACATGCACGCACGTGTGTGTGTGTGTGTGTGTGCGTGTTACAGAATGATTGCAAAGGGCTCAAGTGGTTATATATGGGGTTTCAAAGAGGACAGAGAACAAAACTTGGTGACTGATAGAAATGCAAAAACGTTTAGGTAAGGGTGAGATACTGAACTGGCTAAGATGTACTGTAACTGCCATCAGTTAGACTATTGTAATCTGAATGAAGCTACAGGGCTGAGTTCAGCTGCCAAGGCAAAGAGGTAGGACCAGGTCCAGACAAAGGAATTAGTGGATGGATGGATGGATGGATGGATGGATGGATGGATGGATGAGGTCTATGCAGATGGATAGCACAGGTAGACAGTAGTAGAACAAGCTGTGTTAAAGGCAGCAAGCAAGCTCAACTGAAGACCCAAGAGATAGTTGGGAGTTCTTTGTCAGTTGCTTTACATAGATGACATGTCACTGAGGGCAACTTTCATTGCACTGTTAGGTGTCCACATATTTATGGTGTCTAGATGAGAGAACCCACAGCCTTTTCTTGGTCTGATGGATCCAATAAGTTTTCAAGCCCAGTTTTCTTAATGTACCCATATATTTCTACAGTACCAGTTTACACTGGTAACTTTATAGAGTGTCACCCTTTCTACTCACAGGAATAAGTAATTTATCAATTTATACTATGTGGATGCTGCTGGAACATGGTGCTATTCACGGGTATCCTAAGGTACAGATTCATTGTATAGCCTCAAAATGGAGTCAAAGGGATCAGGCATACGGCTCAGTGGGTAAAGTTACACGCTGCCAAACATGATAGCTTCAGTATGTTGTGAAATATAATTTGATATAGGGTGACCTTTGGTTTGGTGACCCCAAACCAAGGTGTACCACCAGGAAATTATGTCATGCAATGGATCTGAGGTTTATTGGGTGGGGGGGGGGATAAGGATAGTGTAGACAAATGGACACGCAGATAGGCAGACAGACAGACAGACAGACAGGGAGCAGAGAAAGACATGAGGGCAGAGAGAGGAAGCAGAGAGGGAGAGGGGCACCCACAGAGAAGAGAGAGCAGAATGCAGAGAACAGGGAGAGAGCTGCGGTGGAAAGCAGGTCCTTCATCTTTGCCACAGGTCTGGCATCTGGTGTCAGTGGCAGGTCCCTAAGAGCAGGTCAGTGAAATTGCCTGTACACTAACAGAGCACAATTCCCAGGATCCACATGGTATAAAGAGAACCAATTTTGTTCTTTGATCTCCATACATGCATCCACATGTAGATGCACAGACATACAGACATGCACAATCACAATCACACACACACACACACACACATCACACACACACACACACACCAATAGATTGATAAAGAATGAAAATTAATGAATAAATGTGATTTTCAAAAGTAAAAAAAAAGGTGGTGTCAATAGCTACTTGTGAAACTAAGTGTGTTTGTGAGAGGCATAGTCTGGAAAAACTCCATTTCACAAATGTGCATTCACGGTATCACACAGCCTTAGTTCAACAAATGAGCAGGAGCCATGCACATCTATGTGGGTTGTCTGGACACAGTCTTTGATTCTGTAAGGCAGAGAACTGATCTACTTTTCCCTTGAAAATCAGTCTGGGCCCTGCCTTCTATGTCTCTGTTCACACTTGATTTTATAGGAAGAAATAGTTCCAGGCAAGGAAAGGGGGAAGGAATAGAAACACTTCATCCTAGACTTTTAAACACTCAGTGAAAAGAGCAGAGGGACTGGCGATCGATCAGGGCCCTGTTTACCTCACCTGTGGGGCCCGTCAAGGGGAGGCAATTTCCCCTGCTAAGGCATGGCTGCTTATTTATTTATTTATTTATTTATTTTACAATTTCGGCGTTTTCTCTTTAATTTTAAAGTCTGTTTTATTATAGTACCTCACATAGTCATTATAAGGATAAATTAATTAATGTGGGCAATGTACTTATGGAGCACACAGTTTGAGCTCAACAAATGAGTACAAGACTCGCTCTTGGATGTACAGAGAGCTCCATAAGTGTTACTACCCCTGTTCTCTTTTAGATCTAGATGGGCCTTAGTGTTTTTACAAAATTCTCAACTGCAATTACCCTATCAGGTAGCTTTCTATCCAACCCTCGGGTTAACCTGTCAGTTTAACAAAATGAAATGAAATGAAACAAAGTGAAATGAAATAGCCATAATATAAATACAATACAGTAGGTAGGAGAGAGTAGTTCACAGCTCTAATCCTGGTACTCAAGAGACAAAGGCAACAAGGCCACCAAAATTTTGAGACCAGGATGGGTTACACCAAATGAAAACATATTTAGTTCATAAGCAACGTAATTAATCAAGTGTGGGACTACATTTCTGGTGGTGGGAGAGCAACGGTGAAATTTCAGAATCACTCTCCAGGCATCCCAGCTTAAAGCTGGTGGAGGGTACTCAACCCCAGTGGTGTTCTGAGCTTTCAGTGTGGCTATTTTCCACTTTTAAAAGCTTCCTTTAACCATTGTGTTCAGACGTTTTCTTCTAGGCTAAGTGCAGACTAAAACCTAACAGTGCAATGTACTCACGCTGAGCTGAAGGGAGCAGCGTTCTCTCCCAACCCGCTCACAAGTGTTAATGGCTTCTGTATGTTTTTCTCCAGTGTTGTCTATCTATTCTGGAAGTGCGCATTTTGTCTTCTGCTGGGGAGAATGACCAAATTATTTCACTAATGTCCTCCTTCCACGCCTCCATTTTGGGAGGTTTTTGGCTTCCATTCTGAGTTTACAGTTAACTGGGCCGTTGCAGATGATGGTTAGAGAGGATAATCAGTTAGGATTAGAGATGGGAGACTTGTCAGAATGTTTTCTGACATGAAAAATTATCCCAAGAAAAGGGGAAATCGCTCTTACGCCTGCTTCTCTACTTTGCTTCTTCCCCCTTTGTTCCCCCTCTCTCTCCCCATTCTCTTCCCCACTCTCTCCACGTGGTCATGCCAGCCCCTACTTCTCTACTCTCTCCTTCTCTCTGCCTTTCTCTGCATCTGCTACCCTCTTAACTCCCCTCCCCATGACCTAAATAAACTATATTCTATACAAAAAAAGAAAAAAGAAAAAAAAAAAAGAAAAGGGGAAATCCTTCACTCTGACCAGTACTTCAAGCACATCTGCCAACCCAACCATTTGCTATGGTAAGAAGCATTTCCACATTCTTCTAAAAGCTGACAAAATTGAAGAGATGAGCTGCCTCTGTGGCATTTTAACTAAAGCTCCAGTGGCCTTGAATATAATTTTGGGAGGAGCTGGGGCAACCACCCAGTAATTGGCTATGCTATCATACACACAAGTATTCTAGAAGTTAATCATCTTAATATTGGACACAGTGCTCCGGCATGGTTCTCAATACAAGCTTCTAAAACTAAAAAGGAGAGGGGAAAAGACAGAATTTCAAGTCACAGAGGGGGGAAAAAAGCTGTGATATTTGAACAATGGGAACAGAAGAAATAAGTAAAACATGGTTGTTAGGAATTCCCCCAAGTGTAATGCTAGACACCAAAATCACAGATGTAGAAAGCTCAGAGAACACCCTGCAGGATGAATGCTTTCCCAAAACTATACCTGGACCTGTTCTGGGCAAAATTCAGAGGAAAGAGCAATAATGATGAAATTGTGAAGAAGCCAAAAGAGAGCAAATGATTCTGGCTAGCTTTCATTTGGACATAGGCAACTGCCATGCACATGGAGACTCTTCTCATTCTTTCACTCCCTGATCTATATGGGAGTAAAACCAAAAATGAGATTCACTGGGCTGGAGAGACAGCTCAGTAGCTAAGAGCACTGGCTGCTCTCTCAGAGAACCTAGGTTTTATTCCCAGCATCCACAGGGAGGCTAATAACTGTCTCAACACTAATCTCAAGGGATCTGACACCCTCTTCTGGTCTTGAGAGACTGTATATAGGTACACAGACATACATGCAGGTGAAACTCCCACACACAAAAATTTTAAAAGGAAGATAATTAAGCACATTTCCCCCCCTTAGAAACCATTAAAGCAAAAAGAGGAGTGGAAAGGATATTTAAAGCATTGAGTGAGAAAGCCTGATGACATCAACTTCTATAGGATGTAAAACCATCCTTCAAAAATGAAGGAGAAATATAAAGGGTTCATACAAAATTACAGAACGCTGTTATTAGATTTCCCTCTCAAGAAATATTAATGGCAATTCTCTGAAGCCAAGTAGAATGTCAGTTTCAAACTCTGAACTTTGTAAAGAAAGGAAGAGATTTAGAGAAGGGACTTTATCCTTAATTGATCTACGAGTTAACGATTAGTCAAAAGAAGCAGTGATCGTTCCATGTTCACCGCATATATAAAATGAACATAATACAGGGACAGGACAGAAGGGTTGCAAATATCTTGTTATTAAATGGTACTCATACAACTATGAATGGGTATAGCCAAATAATTTAAAGTGAGTGCATTGTAAACATATGTTCAAATTCAAGAGTAACCATTAAAAATATTCTAGTAGTTCATATGCTGTGAAGAAAAATATCTTAAGAGTTAGACAAACATGTTTCATCTTTATCACAAGAGATTGAAAAAGAGAGAAACCCAAAAGCAAAGAGCAAAGGCTCTAGGAAGAAACTAGATACAAATATGGCAGGTATTAACTATGTCATCATAGTTGATATAGCCAACTACACCCACCACTATGTTGAACTACATCATTTCAAATGCCAATCATCTGAACATCTTCATCTGAGGCCAAAGATCATTAGGGTTGGTCAAGAAGTAAACTACTCTCAATACGAATGTCACCATCAGCTCAGGGGTCTTTTGCTCTATTGAAATGGAAATTGAAAACACTGTGTTAGTGTCAACAATCTTGAGTTTAAGAGTGTTGGGACCCAATCAGTGTTACAGTCTGGTCTTGGACTTAAAGCTGCCCTTTATGGCTCCTGCTCAAAGAGTGGGAACTCTGAGTTCTTAATGTTACAGCCCCAAATTTGGGGCATCAGAATCCCCAATTCTCAGTATATAGCTCTGAGCTCAGGGTGTTGCACCTCTCAGCTTGTACTGTTTCAGATCCTCAGCCATCAGAGCTCAGTGGCCTTCTGGAATTCTTCTGGCCATCAGAGTTTCCAAACTCTCAACTCTTTGGTATGCTTCACCTTCCACAGATTGGCTCTTTTCAGACATTGTGCTTTGCAGCCTCTGCTCCCGACCTTCTACCCTCCCAGTACTTGGACTACCCTTCATAATCTCAAGTCACCACAGACTGCGCTCCTATCCTCTCTCTGAAACACATGGCCCATTTTCTAACTGGTGCTTGTCAGGTGTGTTTGAAGTTTCCAGCCCAGGCAGCCTTGTCTGCCATTTGTGTCACCAGTCCAGCTTACTGTACCTGTGATCAAAAACAAAACAAAACAAAACAAAACAAAACAAAACAAAACAAAACATAATAGAGGCTTTATGGGGCTTAGGCTGCGGCAGGCAGGAGATGAACAAAGTGTAGGAGGAATGTCTTGCAGCCTTCTCCACCTAGGACAAGATGAATACTGCTTATATAGTAAGCCATCCATGTACACCATCTATGATGTGCGAGGACTGCCGAGGATAAGCCTGGGCAAGATGTTGCCTGCGTATCTGGAGCAGCTGTCAGCTGGGTCATCTAAGTAGCATCTGAAGCTGGCATGGCCAAAGTCTCTTTGACTGATCCAGAGGATTTAGAACAGCTGCAACAGAATCAAAGCCTTCCTGAGAAAATCCACAGTTGGAAGAGTGACCGTAATGGCATCAGTGGTTCCACAATTGGAAAAAAAAATCTCCTCAGGACTCTGTGGTTGGTTTGATGGCTTTCCTGGGCAGCAGCAACCAGATCGGATTCTTCCTGAACAGCTGTGTGATGGTTAAAGCAGCTGGCACCCCCATGACGAGGGCTGGAGGAGTAGCTGCTTCACTGACAACTCCTTAGAGACTTCCCAGAGATAAAAGGACTGGACTGAAGTGGTTTTCTCAGCTCGGACGGACATGCAGGAGCTATAGCAATAACATTTCACAGCTCCATGGAACATCACCTCTGTTGGATCTGGGCTG
>JADRCD010232118.1:0-30056 GCA_019843815.1 Montemys delectorum
TGTTTCCCAGCATAAGGAAAGGAAAACTTATAAGAAATGTTATAAATACAATATAATGATTTGGAAATAAAAGCAACGTAGGGTTCTGAAAAAGATAAAAGTAACACCAGAGAATGAATGCAACAGAGCCAAGGATAAGAAAACAATGCTATATTATTCTGTCTTGGACAAAATGAGATGCTCCAAATCCTATATGCAAACAGAGACTGGAGTGCACTGTAGCCCCACAGTATGAAGAACGTGCTATATTCTCTCCATGTGATACCTACTTGCTCACTCCTGCTTCTTTATTTTGCTTTTTAAAATAGAAAATTCTGCATTTATATTTCATATCAGAAGTCACTCATGATCCCAAGACCTATTAATGTATATGGACACTGTTCAATTATGTCACACGGAGTACCTTAATATTTCATCTAATAATATTTTTCCATTCCTAAGAAGATGAATACATTTTTAAAAACTATACACACTTAATGGGTATAAGTTAGATTCTAGACTTAATGAGAAAGAATTTATAGCATATACCATGAGTGAGGTATTATTACAAGACTTTCATAATTAATTAATCTTGTTAATAATTATTCAGTGAGACAGGTACTATAAATATATGAAGTTTCGATAAATGTCCACACAGGTTCAGAGAAGTCATTTCAACCAGATGATGGGTAAATGAGCTTGAAGAAAACCCTGACCACCTGGCTTACAGCCCACACTCTTAACCTCCATGCCCACATGCTATAGGGTTTTTTCCAAGTCGGTGTGTGTGCAAGCGCACGCGCGCGCACACACACTCACACACACACACACACACACACACACACAAACTCTTGAGTTCAGAAGCTTTCCTTGGTATTAAAAAGCATCCATGTAAAACCATTTCTTGCTATTGTTTCTTCTGGAATCCTCACGAACAAAGACTTGAGCTAAAGGGATGCTTTTGATTTTGTAAGACACCAATTGTCATCCCAGCATGTGCCAGGGTCTCTATGCTGTCCCTTGCTCTACACAAATCTATGAAGGAGAAATGTTACAACTTAGGATTTTATTTACCCCAGCCTTTAAAAGCCAAGATGATTCAGCAGTATATCTATAATATGTGCCTATCATCTTTATTACATAATTTAACATAATGGGATGCCAAATATGAATTATGATAATTGCTGTTGCCAGAACATTTGAAGATGTATGAGAACTAAAAGAAATAATGACTGGACATAATTTTAGAAGAAAAACAGAAACTGGTGATTTGGGCTTAGATTCCAACAGGTCCTTAATCCAATTCCTCCCATTATTTATTTTTAAAGATGATTACTAAAAACAAATGACTTACATCCTGAGTTTCCACCTGCAAATGGGCCTTGGGGATTAAATGGGATTAACTTCTTAGCAAATAATTTGGCATATAATATATACTCAAATATTAGTATGAATAAAATAATGTTTAAGTTACCCTTATTTCCTTTCATTTAATGCTATTTATATAAATATGTACTTTTTACTCAAAGTAGGAACTATTCTTTTGACTCATAATAATGGATTCTATTCAATCTCATCAAATAAAGTTTCTCACAGTTGAAAAGTAACAGGCTTGTTAAATCCTCTATGGTGGTAAGATAGACCACCCAGAAAGGGCCACACTTTGGCCTTATGAGTCTACTTATCCTTTCCAGTGATGACTGAAAAGCATCTGCTACCTTGCTTTGTACCAAAGTAGTGATACTTTGTACTAAAGTAGTACTTTTTGCTACAAGTGACATGATTGGATCATTTCATATAACAAGTAAAACAATGCGGGGATAATAATTTTTTTTTACAGAGGAAGAAACATAGACAAAATATTTCCACTGATACAAATTAATAAAAGCAAGCAAATGTATTGTGGACATTAAAAAGCATGCATGAACAACCAAAAACAAGTAGAATATTTGCTTCTGCCTTGCAAAATATTGATTTGTTTTATCAACCTGACAATGGAACTCTGATCAAGAAGTAAGAATTTTAAATAAATAATTTTAACAGAAAATATTTTAATAAAATTGTGACCATGAAGCCATATAATGACAGAATGATGAAGAGCTTACCGTTAAGCAGCTGTGTGAATTTAAACAATCATTATGCACTCCCTAAAAGTAGCAGTTTCACCATTAGTAAATAGGTACATTAATATTAGCCAGATGGCTATTATAAAGAATCACATTCCTCACTAGGAAAGGGAATGGGAAGAGCAGCAATCCATACTAAGACAATGACTTGCCTAAAGTGCTTCGTTACTAAAGGAAAACATTGCTTCTTCCATTATGAACTTGCTGAGGATCTATCATAAAGTCCACTAGCATGAGAAATAAGGATGCCACCAGGGTCCCAGCAGAGTGTCGAGAAAGGAGAAGGAGTTAAGTTAATATGCTCGGGAGCAAATTCCTGAGTGTGAGGGGAAAAAAGTGCTTGGCTACAAGTTATCAGCTTCCATTTATCTCACTGGAGTAAAAACAATGAAAGAATCAGTGAACGTACCAGAAAACCATAACATCTGGAACTAGAATGTGATGGGTTAATGACCTTGAAAAGCAATTCTTTCTCCATTTAACTAATTTCAATATTAGGCATATTTGTCCTGCTTACCAAAAGATAGCTTTAGTCAGCTTAATGGTTTTGAATGCTTTAATTTTAGCATGATGTCTCTTAGTCAAATAGATTTAAGTTGAAACAGGAAGATTCAAATATCATTCAGACAGCGAGAGATTGGGAGAGAGAACTAGGGACAGACACACACACACACACACACACACACACACACACAGAGAGAGAGAGAGAGAGAGAGAGAGAGAGAGAGAGAGAGAGAGAGACAGAGAGACAGAGAGACAGAGAGACAGAGAGACACACAGAGAGAGAGAGAGAGAGACACAGAGACACAGAGAGACACAGAGAGAGAGAGACAGAGAGAGAGACAGAGAGAGAGACAGAGAGAAAGGCACAAAGGTTTTCAGAGGATACAGAAATCCTGTTTTTGTCTTATCTGTTTTTTGCAGTCTACCCAGAGGAGGTGAGTCTAACTCAGGAAGTAATGAATGAGCTGAGGCATGGGAAGATGAATTGTCCAGTTAAGTAAGAAAAAAAAAAGGTAGTGAAACTCATGACTAGACATATGTGGAAAGTTTACCATCTTAAGACTAGAAATAGTATGCAGATGAAATAAGATCTTTAAATGACCTTTACCAAAGAGAAATGAAAGATCATCACATTTTAAGCAGAACAATACTGTAGCTAGATTTGTATTTCAGGAAATGCTCTCTAGGCACAGAGTAGAAACTTACCAGACTACAGCAGACAGAAATATATCAATGCCACAGCTAAATTTGTTGAATGCTTACTGCCTGTCCACTGTCTCTTTTATATAAAGTAAGGTATATTATAATATAAAAACAAGAAGTGTTTATATTAGTTTTTTTCTGGCTGTAATGTGAAATCTCCCAACAGGACTATGTGTTTGAGCACCTGCATACCAGATGATGATTCTGAATTAGGAAGTTGTAGATGACCGGAGACTGGTGCCTATCTGGTAGAAGTAGCTCTATGAGGGAGGATCTAGAAAGTTATATCCACTTCATTGACTAGCTTAAAATTTCTACTTCCTAGTCATATCTGTGGGACCAGATGCTTTAAACTCCTGCCAAGACAGACTGGTATGCTCTTTCACTATGCCTCTCCTTCACAGCAGACAGAAACCACGAGACAAAGTAAATTCATCTTTCCTTAAGGTGATTCTGACAGGCCTTTACTCACAGCTATAAGAAAAGCAACTAAAACCTACATGCATAATTCTTCTGTAAAAGAACATATAAAACAAACAAATTATCCCTATTTCTCCATCAAGATCCAGGTGCTCATGCTTTTCCAACACATTTACTTTTGTCCTTACAAAAGAAAGAGGGACAGAGAAAGAAAAATGAAGATATACTAAATTCAGCTTCAAGCAAATATTGATGAGACCTAATGGTAAAGCAATAAAAGTCTTTAGAAACCAGGTAATGAATAAGATTAAAGGAGATAATGCAGAGGCAAAGGGGAAAATGATTACACTTGGGAGTGACAATTATGGCTACAGAATTAAAGAGCTTAAGTATTTATGAGGGAAAAAAAGAACAGTTAAGCTAAGCCACATTGATCTAGGTATTTGGATGAGGAAACTTCTCTTGGCCTCGAATAGGCAATGTACTTTCAGAGGATATAGTATCGTGGTCAGGAGTGGGTCAAATTATTATGGTCATGGAACCTATACTGAAAACTTTTGGTTATGTGACATGTTTACTTAGCAAGGGAAATGAGACTGAACAGTCTACTTTGGTTTCATTAAGTTCCTTTCATAAGGAACTTAATTTATTCCCATTCCCATTGTTCTTGACAAAGTGCTTTCTTCCCACATTCCCAAGTTTCCCTAGGTCTTTTTTTCTCTGGGACAACTGTGTACCAGATACTCACAGAGCTGTACCTGGGTTGGGAACCATATTCTGAAAGGACCACATATCAAAGGGGTTTTCCTGGACCATCTGATGTGCAGCAGTTTCATCCACATTGAACTGAAACATTTCCTCTCGGAAATAGAAGGAATGCCCACCAGCCTCAGGAAGGAAACAAACAAAGGAGTCTGGGAAAGCTGAAATGTGCAGGATTCCCAAGGCCTTTCTGCAAAGTCACAGAAGCAACACACAAGTGGTAGGGCAGTACAGTCACTCCAACTTGTGGAGCTGCAGAAAGATCCTGGGTTGCAGCGTTTGCAAATTATCATAAGACTAGAGTGGGTTTTCAGTCACAGAGCTGATTTAGAGTCACCCATGATCCTGGAACTCTCTCTCAGCCCTACTCCTGTAAGTCACCCCAAAACACGCTGGTTTGCCAAACTGGGCTACAGTGGAGTCGGGCTTTAGGGTGTGTCTTCCCTGCCTTATATGAGGCAAAGAAGCATTTGTTCCCATCTCTCCAGGAAAAGTTGCACAACATCATCCAACTGAAAATAAACAATGTCTTGGATTACTTTATTTATTAAGCAATGTCATCATTTGATGTTTTTTTTTTTGATCTCTTGATTTATATTCCCCATACACACAATGACTAAATTTAATTTTAATAAAGAAAGAACTTGGTCATTTTCACTTCTATGTCCTCTGTACCAATTGCTTGGAAATCACAGGAATTAAAAGAGTATTGGGGGAAAGCAAGAGAGGATGAATGAGAGGATGAATAGTGTTGAGATAAGTATCTGTCAAACTGTTCCGTTTAAGGTTATAGTTGAAACTTTTACTCAAACTTTGTGGACCTCGGCTTTGATTTATGTGCACAGGAACTCCTCCCTGATCTTGGTACTTCTTTGTTAGGATTGTAGTAGCTTCATAGCATTCTTAGTGATAAGACATCCAATGATCTTTGCTTTAGGCTTCTTCCCACTGAAAGAGTCTTAGCTAAAACAGCAACTTACTGCTTAAATACCTGAGAGCAGACACTAGGTCTAATTCTTTTTGGTTTTTGTTTTCTTTTAGTTTTCACAGAACCAAAATATATTGTATTGTAAAGAACAGTGTTTTATCCTTGAACAAACTCTAAGATGGAAAAATAAATGTTTAATAAAATAAGACTTGAGGGGCTGGCGAGATGGCTCAGCGGGTAAGAGCATTGACTGCTCTTCTGAAGGTACTGAGTTCGGATCCCAGCAACCACATGGTGGCTCACAACCACCCGTAGTGAGATTGGACGCCCTCTCCTGGTGCGTCCGAAGACAGCTGCAGTAAATTACTCCGGAGTGAGCTGGCCGGAGCGAGCGGGGCCGGCAGAGGTCCTGAGTTCAACAGCAGCCACACATATGATGGCTCATGGCCATCTATACAGCTACAATGTACTCATACACATAAAATAAATAAAAATAATAAATCTTTAAAAAAAGATTTATAAAAAAAATAAATAAGACTTGAAATTTATGAAGTAGAAATGTATCTACACTGTTAAAAAAAAATAATGAAAGGGCCAGAAAGATGGCTCATTATGAGAAAGTTTATACTGTCAATGTGATGACAGTTTGATCTCTGGAACCCACACACTGGAAGGAGAGAATCAGTCATCACAGCTTGTCCTCTGACCTCCAAATATGCCCTGGCATATGCACTCATGCCCCTCACTGCACACATAGTAAACAAACAAACAAACAAACAAATATATACAATAAAAATATTTTAAGGGAATATATCCATATTACCAAATCTAAAACTTGGAAGAAAGCTCTATGTTCTATGCAAACACAGCAAAGAATTGCACAATAATGTGATCAACATAAACAAAAAAATGAAGATGTTTGCACTATAGCTAAGAGATGGAAGGAGACAACAGGGTCTAGACCAACGACAAAGAAAAGACTACGATCAATATCAAAGGTAAACCATCATACCACTGAATGTAACACTGAGAAATTTTAAATAAACAATGTCTCACTATTGTCTGTCACAGTTACGTACTTGTATAAATGTCATGCTTTTAATCACAACAGCAATATGACAATCAAGCACACGGTGACCATGTAAATGGTTTATTTAATAGTTAAATGGTGTGTATTCATAACACTAGTAGGTCATTCATGTGTGCTGTTCAGAAATAGAAGAATCTCAAATGCTGAAATCCCAGTACATTGTGGGAAATTTCTGTTCCCATGACTTCATAGCCTGCATGTATCAAAACACTATTTTATCACAGTGCAGCTTTTAATAGTTGGAAATATGACTACCAAGTAGGAATGTCACAAAAACATGATCTCCTCTCAACATAAAAGATAGCTTTTCATAAGAGTGCTTATGGCTTTTCAGACACAGCACACATATTAAATGGAAGAATCACAATGCTTCCCAGCACACAGTTCTCCTGCCTACATTTATCAGTGCTCACTTTGATTTCCCGTTCCTCTCTGCAGCCTCTCTGAAGCTATTTGTAAGATAACCATATTATACATTTCCTGATTTCCAAAGCTTAGCATGAAAATGTCCTCATTCTCAGCTCGGTGTCCCTAGCTTTCTATTACTGCTATGGTCCATTCCCATTTACAAGCTGTTGGCCGTTTTCTCTAAGCCTCACAAATGAAGACTTGCAATACTCAATCCCCTTCATTTTCTCTTGTGAGAACCTCTGTGTTTGTAGGTTAAGTGTTAACTGTAAGAGTAGTCCTAGAAAAGGCTTTTTGTAATTATTTCTCCACATAAGACTAGAAATGAACCTTTTGACAATTAATCTGAAGTCTGAGTTATTATATTTATGTTTATTATATAATTGCTATTGTTACTTATCAACAATAAGGAGCTACTACATGCTCTTCCCTGGCCCTCTCACTTAAAGCCTCAGTAATACAAAAAGCACATACACGCGTTGTCACTTACAGGCAAAATTGAAATCAAAAACAAATTGCCCAAATTGAGGAGTAGATTTTGGGGTTGTAGGAAATAACTTTTCTTTTCCCCCATTCCTTGTGAGACCCTTAGAAAATGATACTGATGCCAACAATGAATTATTTTGATTAGACTAAAGAGGTGGTCCTGGTTCTTTGTACTGTGCAGTATTTAAAACAGACTCTTTGACATCTTCCACCAAAGAGATGACATCTCTGCTTTTTTCAAATATCCAATTTGGACTTAATAATCAAAATAATTATAAAATAAAATAAAATAATAATAGAAAATAAAATAGGCCATGAATTTTAAAAAGAGTCAGAGGGGCATGGGAGGGACTGGAAGAAAGAAACAGGAAGGAAATTGCAGTTATCTTTTCATTAAGGTAAAAATTTCCTAAGAAAAAAGAAATTTGAAGGAATGTCACCTCTTCCTAATTCTCTTAAGGGGCTTGCACTAAAGGGGACACATAATGAAAGATGAAATCTGACTACCCTGAGATTTCATTAAGAAGAGGTCACAGCAAGAGGCTGTGGTCAGAAGTCCCAGGTAACCTCCGAGCTAAGAGCAAGCATCAGTTGCCAGCCATATCCGAAAATATTCTAGTTGAGAAAAAGACTTGTTGACTGCTCTATCCACAATCACAACTGTGAGCACATTAAAAATGCCTATCAAAAGTTCTCTCATCCTTAGCACTCAAGGTACTGGGTAGTATCTTGGTGTCTGGATTCTGCCTTCCAATCCCTCAGCCTACAATTGACTAGGAAAAAAAAATGAACATGGGGGTCTAATTCTGCCCCAATAAAATAAGAGGCCTTTAGAATGATCCAGTCTAACTTTCACTAGTGACACAGGAGCCCAAACATGTTTATCTCTCTACATCTTTTGTAAAATTCTTCTTTCCTATTTCTCTACAATATCTCATTATTCCAGAAGCTTAATGCCATGATGATCTACCAGTCGAACTCAGTCTAATTTGGAAATGCACTCCTTCCTCATTTTTGTCCAGGCCTGTGCCTGGAAAGAAATGAAGTGAGAAAAAGAACTTACTCTCTTTTACTATTCCCAAGGAGAACTCAGCATCAGCCTAAGGTCTTTTCTAATCCAGCCCTTGTATGGAATAAGTTCCAGTCACACCTCCTGCAGCTCCTGTTGCCACTACTGTCCTTTGCTCCTGCTACACCATAGCCTGTTTTGGCCCCACGTGTGTCAAATGTCAGCAGGCCAGTTCTAGTTCAACTTCTTAATAGGAAATGTATGTAATCTAAAGAACAGGGTTGCATCCTTGAGGAATTCAAATTTTAAAAAAGGGAATGTGGGTTTACGTCTGGTTCTGCATTATTTTCTTACCTATCCAACACTGTTGTAGAAATGGAACACATTGTAAATGGAATTCTCCTTTGAGATAATTATGAATGGTTCACAAAATTAAAAGCTAAAGCATTTCAACTAACTACTCTCCCCAATTTTACCTTCCTTTCTTGAAATGCACAACAAAGGTGAATGTTAACATTTCAAGGAGTTGAAACTTTTTCAATTCTTAAGAAGCTCCTAAGGATAGATTCTAGCCTTACTTTTAGTGTTTTGATTTTACTGTATAGTTCAGTATATGTCTCTAGTTAACAGTTGGAAAATAAAAACAACTACAATAAACAAAACCCCATTCAATATCCTTTTGTCAGATCTTCCTATTTCTCAAGAGGTCTAGAGCTAGTGTTTTGAGCATTCCTGAATCAATTCTCTTTATACCTTTTATTCTGGAATACTGGAAAATGAAAAGAATGCTTAATTTCTTAAAACCAATTCCTAATAAATAGTAAGTAATTTGAAGGCCAACTTGCAAACTCCAAATATTTCTATTTCTTTTATATGTGCCCATAGGACTATAAGATGTAGAGATGCTTCAAATTGTCTAATTTTTAAATTTGAAAGATATATTTATGAGCTGTATGATAACCTTAAAATAATGAAGACATCTTTATTAATGCAATTATGAAATTTAATTCAAAATTTACTGATACCACAATCTAGCCCATTTTCCTTTTGAATTGCTAATACTTCTAGAAAACTTCATATTATTCTGAATTATTTTCCTTACTGCTTAATGTAAAGGAATATAAACCATAAAGAGTTTGAGAAATCTATAACCATTTTCCTACAAATCATTGTATCTACCAATATGTTTGGAATAAGACTAAACAGAGTATGTGGTGCTGGCTGTAATTATGAATATAATAAACACCAAATGGAGCTAAATGCCCAAACTACCAACAAGGATGTAATACCAATGCAATATTTTATAGAAAGGAGATAGCAGTTAGAATTGACGGGACAGATCAAACCAATGTTTAAGTGACAAGATTCATGTATATGAAGTCTCATAATATCTTTAATAAAATGCAAGGTTTGGAGAGATGGCTCAGTGGTTAGCTGTTAACCTCTTATAACTTTGTTTCCAAAAGGATCTAACACCTGTGGTCTCTAAACATGTATGTTCTCTCTCTCTCTCTTTCTCTCTCCCTTTTCTCTCTCTCTCTCTCTCTCTCTCTCTCTCTCTGTCTCTCTCTCTGTCTCTCTCTCTCTCTCTCACACACACACACACACACACACACACACACACACACATACACACAAACACATATACATAATTTAAAATTTTTTAAAAATATTAAAGGAAAAGAAAAATGTAGGTATTGGCCAAACAGATGACGCAACCAGGAAAAACACTAGTTTCACAAACATGACAGCCTGACTAAAAATTCCACAGCATGCATGTGTGTCTTCTGAGTGAGCATGTTATTGCAGAGTTATAGGATTCAGAGACAGGAGAATAACAGGGCTTGGTTCCTGAAAACCTAAATACAGGGAAAGTAAGAGACCAAGTATAAAAAAAAAGACAAAAAGTAATAGGTATTTTGACTTCTGTATATTCACCTACACACACACACACACACACACACACACACACACACACACACACATACACACACATACTACAAAGCAGGGAGAGGCAAGGGGCAGGAATGGGAATTCTGCACGAGCTTTTCCTAGTTTCTTAGAGAATGCTTCACATGATGAACCCTTTTCTTCAGAAAATATCCTAAGGAGAAAGTTTGTTATGAAATAATTAATATTTCCTTAGTTTTTATAAAAATGGAGTTGTGTAAATTAATGGGAAATTAGCTTGGTCACTGAGAATCACACAATAGTTTAATTATATATTTAATGATAAAATCAGTGAAGATCATGGCATAATATATACAATGATATTACATATTACAAAAAGGAAATTTTACAAATTATGTTTTAATTTGTGGCTTCTATTAGAACAAATCAAACACACTCATAGTTTTAAGAATAGTATCTAGAAACTTCACAGTGTTAAAATTTCTGAAGAAAAGAATATAATGAAGTAAAATATGAACATAAAATAGAGGAAAATTAATAACCCCAGTGCCCCCAAGGCCTAAGCCACCTCATATTTGCTAATTAGGATTTTATGCAAAATAAGTTACTACTAGGGCAAGAAAGAAATTCTCATTAAATTCTGTGCCTGAGAGTCACCAGGGAAAGCTGTTGAAGCACATTTTAGTATTATTCTGGACAGAGCTCTTGCTACCAAATAACATTGCCTTAACCTAAAAGGTATCACATGTTTGTTTAATTATTCAGTAGACATGTATTAAAATCCTATTGTGTAGAATAAAAGCAAATACAACAAATATAAGAGTAAAAACATATACAATAAATATAGCAGAGAATCTTTCCTTCCCTCTGTAAAATATAAAATGTATTCTGGAAATAGCAAATGAATGCAAGGAATCCGCTATAGCAGTCCAAACAGCAATGAGAACAAACTACACAGGTAAATGATATACAGTTACTGAAACATGCATTGTAGAAGACTTGGTTCCTAGCACTTCAGATGTAGTTAATAAAGATGACTACTGGGCCCTCAGATGATCTGGACATTGTATGAGTACTATATGAAGTATAAATTTGTCATGGGGTGGAATTTCTGCCATGCTGACTTAGAAAACATCCATCCTCAACCCTGAGAGCTGTGTCCATCTACAGCATGGCATCATGGTTTAAAAGCTCTACCATAGTGCTATTTCTTTAACTGCTAGAAGCTCAGTTCTCATCTCATGCTGACCCTTTTGAATCAACACTACAGTGTCATATTCGGGTTTCTATACACTGAAGTTCTACCAAGTGCCAGCCTCATCTTGGAGAGGGTGTCCTGAGGAAGGGCTGCTTGGGAACAGCAGAGGAAACAACTCCAAGTCAATGATGGGTGCCAGCTAATAGCTCTATAGTCTACTTGAGATGGCCCACTAGATAGGTGTTTGTTTGAGACAGCTTTCTGCTTGAGACATCTCTCTGTTTGAAACAGCTCTTTGCTCCAGATAACTCTCTAGATAGCTCACTAGATGGCTCTTGAGTTTTCTGACAAAAGTCAGAAAACCTGCTAGAAAAATTCTAAAAGAGCTATGTTAGGTCTCCAAGCAGCTCTTTCTACTTATTTCCCCCTAAGTAACTCAGCTCTTGCAGACCAAAGCCCAGTCATTTATTTACATATCAATTCAGTCAGTTACCCTAGGTTCCATTTTGATTAACCCATGAATCAGCATTTTATGACCTTAGGCTCCTATTCTTAGAAAAGGACAGCAAGTATAGTCTTTAACATACCAAATGAATTCAGAGATCTACCTGCCTTTGTAAAGCAAAAACAATAACCTAGCTGGGTGGGATCCTGCTCTGAGATCATCATTCCCACCAGGACCTAAACTTGCTCTTTTCCAGGCTGACCTTGAACTCACAAATCTGTCTGACTTAGTAAGCACAGATACTGTCTAGCTGGTTTGGATCTAGCCCTGAGATCACCACTCCTTAAATCTCTTTATCTCCTTCCTTAATATTTTTCTGGCAAGCTGGCTCCTTAGTGTAGCTGCGTCTGTTCTTTTTGTCTATGAAGGCCCTCATACAATTGGCATTGCATCCTTATATTTTGCATAGTTGAGAAATCCTGTGAAGGTCAGCTCTTAACACTGCTTTATGTAGTCTTGAACTCATTGTTTTCCATAGCTGTAAGGGCTGTACTGAAGGTCATAGTGTTACAGAGACATAGCCTTGCTTCCCAGAATAATGCTGTCTCTGATTACCATGAAGTCATTAACCTTGTCAGAAAAGACATTCCCCTGAAGGAGGAACATAAAGTAAAATATGTACATCATTATACAAATAAGTCTATACCTAGCAATTGTGTACCATTGTGAATAGTACAAACTTAAGTCTTGGAGAAAACTGTAAAGGGACATGAGTTCCTTTATAGTTTCCACCAACTTTATAGAAATTTATATTCGGGGTAATAATAGAAGAACCAACTATGTAGATAGATAGAACTCCAAGTTCTTAGCTGTTGTCATTGAACCCCTCTTATTCCATGGGAATTGTTACAAAAATGTATCTTTATTTGCCACACTCTAGAATTACTCCTATAAGCTCTAACCACTGCTGTCAATGATTGGTCCAGAGAAAAGAAGCTTTGAGCAAAGACCATTGTAGCTATGGAAGCAAGTCTATACTAAGTCACGTGATACTTCATGGTAGAGAGGACCTTTTCTCTCAGTATAAGGTTATGGTTCACAGAGGACTATGTAAACAAAGATGACCTCCATAATAATCTTTGAGAGAGGATCACAAAAATAGCACCAGCAAGAGCAAATGAAGCATAGTCAAACACCAACAGTTTCAGAAACCAAGTGGCCTCTTTCTTTGTCCCCTCATGGAATGATTGATTGTTATTTGTTTTGTTCGAAGGCATGTTATTTTGCCCAATCTTGAAGTAGCTTAAAGTGTTTTGGACAATGAAAATCTTTGATATCACTGAAGATTATTAGGCAATTTATTCCAGTTCATTATCTACTTATCCAAAATGCTTGCCTTCCTGGGAATCCATCAAGTCTAAAACCCTTAAGATATCAATTCATTGATATCCCTGCGTCAATATGAGAACTATTGGCCCTAGCATTGGATCACCATACCTCACACACAAAGCCTTTGTATCAATGTGTAAATTTTACAAGCATAGCAGGTGAAAACTTCATATCATCCCGTACTGGGGCTTTAAAGTCTCAAAAAGCAGAACTTGCATTTTTCCGTAATCTTCAGTCATAGTCTAGTGAAGAGTATGGTGTGTTCACTAATTGGGAGAGTTTCTTTAATTAGTAATGATCAGTAAATGACATGACACCTCATAATATATGGTATTTGAATGACATCTTAGAAATTTCAAAGGAGATCTTCACTGAACACTTGCTATGTTTTTTAAGGATCCAAATGTCATCACCTGGTTTAAGCACATAACAGTTATCAGGCAAGCATTCCTGTGGTCACTGTTTTATAAGAAAGCTAATTGAGACACACAGATGTTAGGGACTTTGACCTAGTTCATACAGTTGGCAAGTAATGAGAGATGCAGTATGAACCTCAACTATTTGTTTTCATGCTTATTTTCTTACTCCTGTGTAACACCAACTCTTAATTACATAAATTATAGTATTCAAATAACAGATACAACACTCAGTACACAGAAGATCTCATTTAGAAACTGTGGTCAAGTTACATTAGTAACACTAGTAATGTTGGTGGCATAAAGATTAGAAAAGTCGAATGCCTCCATTTCTTAGCAGGTCTCACCATTAGCCTTCTTATTTGGAGTGTGTAGCTATCTGTGGCTCCTTCCTAATGTTTAAAACTAAAGGTTTTCAATACTGTCTTGATCACTGACCAGAAAGCAGTGACTGGAAAGGAATGTTTACACAGTGTGGAACGATGTCTCATTCACTAAGCACTCTGCTCTTTTATGCAAAATATCTATTGTGAAAAGGGACAGAACGTCTTTGTTTTCCAAAATGACACATTTCTCCAACTACTCAAAGACTACTTCTTAATCAGAATGTTCTTTGTTAAAAGGCCAAGGATCTTCCATTCTGATTTAGATTATAATGATGGCCCTCAAACTTCAATACTATCCCCAGACTCTGAGTATTGCCAAAATAGGAGGGGGCTGGGGCAGATTTCCTTGGGTTTTACAAAACACAGTAGGCCTAATTATATATGTATGCCAAGCATAAGTGATTTAGAACAGGGACATTTTGTTTAACAGTCCTATTATTTCTTAAAGAAGACAGTTATTAACAAAAGTATTCTCATGGTTTTTACTTTAAAGGGTGGCTTTCAGAACTGCTTTGCAAAACAAAACAGTATGACCTTCTTATTGCTGAATTATTCTACTGCAATGCAAAAAGAGATTTACAAGTTACTCTTTAAAATTATACTCTGGTTTAGTAAAAAGAGCAATAAAAGCCATGGTTATGAGGGGGTATCCTTTATTGTGTGGGTTTGCTTTAAAATTGGTACACAAATAAATAATTTACTTGTTCTTTTCATGTGGCAATGAGTTTAGTGTCATTTGAATGGTGCACATAAATGCACATAAAGATTCACTCCAGTCATTTAACTACTAATTGGTTATGCCTACAGTAAAGTCTGAATGACACAGACAGAATGCAGCATCCTATGGAAAGCAAAATTCAGGACTTTCAGGCATTTCTGCACATACAGGGGCAGTGCATTTTGTCAGGACTACTCGTATTCACCAAACTACAGAAGCAAAGGCTAGTCTTTAAGATGGGTGTTAGTACTCTCATACTTCTGAGCACAGAATGTGGATGCAGTCAAAATGCCCAATTCATACAAATGCCTGTAGCTGAGAATAGTACAAAAATATGTGGTCTCACTCAAATAATTCTAATGTGCAGTAGGCCAAACTCAAATGTAGTAAATATTTATTGGGTTATAGAAGCTACAAAAAGCTGGCAGTAAGAAAGACAGAAGCAAACACTTGCATACATCAAAGACATAATAGGATTGTGACACAAAGGGGACTTGATAAATCAATTATGTGAACAACCCATAGATAAGGATGCAGATGGCTAGATGCTTGACTGAGGCAGAGCAGTAAGAAGTGTAAGTGGAGAAAGTGCCCATGTATGGAGTGCTATGCAGCATATCCCTTTGGTTTTTTTAAGTTTCCAGTGACAGATAAACTTTTTCCATCCCTAATTTTATGAAACCTGAAAAAAAAATTGGACAAAGCATGGCATACAAGGAAGTAGAAAATTCAGGGCCATTACATTGTAAATGAAGCATTTTCAGTGAGGTATTAGACCAGTCAACTGCTTCGGTTTGTTTGTTTCCCTCAACGATTCCAAGAGCTGTTACAGCTCTTTTAAAGCACCAATGACACCTTAGTGTTGTAATTGAATTAGGTCTGTCCGACAGACAGAAGTTCATATCCCATTCTCCAGCAGGCTCAGGATATGGGGAAGGACAGAAATAGGTAAATTGGGAAGTTTCATGAGCTCTGAAGCGTCATGCTAGGGCAACTGAATTCTAGCTGGGTCCAACTTATTTAGTAGGGAGATCTTAAAAAAAATATTCTTCAAATTACGCTTATGTGACACAACATTTAGACCAGTGCTCAAAATTCAAAGTCATGGGGAATTATGCAGGTAAAGGGTCTTTTTCTTAAATAAGGTGATTAGAAAGCTGTCATCAAGGATGGACAATGGATAATAGTCAACTTGTTAAGTGAAAGAGAGAAAGACATCTCCAGGAACCTTAATGGGGATGTTCTTACTGGTAGGAATGTTTTGTTCAGTTTGTATAATGACATCTTTAAGGCTTCCATTTCTCAAACATTAGGTGTTCCATCATTAAAGTCCTTATTTCTTTAAGAATGAAGCAAGTATGGTGAGAGTGGTCTTCCTACAGGGCAGAGCAGTGAACTTCCAAAAGCTTAGCAGTGATTTCTGAATGAGAACAACTATTTTTCTCCGGAGGACTCCAAACCCTAGAGGGCTGTTTTTTAACCTTGCACTGTCGGGTCCCTAATGTAGTCTACATACAACTATATCCTGAGGAAACTCACTCTACCAAAGCCTCCATACTAAATTCTCCATCTTGAGAAGCTATTGGTGTATATTACTCAATTTCCATTGTCAAAGACAGCCCACAGCTATCCTCTACAATCAGTACCTTTTTGTTCACAGTTCCTTTATTCTGATACTTTCTGATTTGGCTCTTCTCCAACTGCCCTTAAACATTGTAGCTAATATTTTCTAAACTTACCTGTCCTAGGTTGTGTCTCAGATCTGATAGATACATTACAAATAACCAAGTCCCATGGGTTTTACAATTGGACTGCTGTTCTTGTCAGAGTCATTCTTTCATGATTTATACATGTTTACATCTGCACCACACAAATTTGTCCCTTAAGAGATCACACAGGTGATCAATAGAAATTTTAAAATAGAACTTTAATTCGGGGCTTAGTTGTGGTAGCAGCTGACTCAGGTGTGGAATGCATTGTGGGGAAATGGCAACGTTTTCTGCCTTTGTTTTCTCTTCTCTCTTGGTCTCTCTCAACTGCTCTTCCTTTCCCTCTGTCATCTCTCACCATCCATTTATTTCCCCTTTCCTTCTTTTCATTTTTTCTTCCACTCTACCCTTCCTTTTTTCTTTTTTTTTTCTTTTTTTTTTTTTTGGTCTTTCTACCACTCTTCTCTTTCTTACTTTAATAACTTGATCTCATAACTTACATAGCAATAGTAATTATTTGAATAAATATGGTGATAAGTTGAATAAAACTGATTGGGAGATAGATGCACATGCAGTAAGTATATTTGTTTGTGCCTTTCAAGACACAGGCTATGAAACACTGATGTTTCTTTCTGTTCAATGACCAAGGTAAAACATGGGATGTGTCCCTTCTGAATAGCTAGAAGCAAAGTGTGTGGCTACATCAGTACTGTGCTCACTATCCTAACTCCTAATTTTAATTATTCACATTTTATTTGAAGGGAAAAGTACATGAGTTTAATAAATAAATGGGACAGACCGTGGCTTTCTCAAACTATCAAAATCGAAACATGATAATTGACGACATTCTGCCAGCCATAGATAGAATTGCGGACTCCTGCTGCAAAGGTCTGGAGGAAAAATTTCATTTAAAAACCATTTTGGATTCCCTAATCTTATTTCTTTCTTATTGCTCTTCCCAGTTATTTTATTAGGCATGAAGTTTATAGGAAAATAAGAGTTTTTCCCTCCAACCGAAGCCTTTTCTTTCCATTGTTATCACTGATGTCTGCATTTTGACCTGCTTATATAATTACTCCCAGCTATGTCAATTATATAACCTTGTTTAAAGACTTATCTGTGCCTGGCCTGGTCAGCTGTAGTATTCTACATGGTCCTGCAATGTATCTGTCCTTGCTCTCACACAGACTTGAGAATGTTCTAAGATACAGGAGTAAATTCTCAAGCTTTGCTTTCCAAAGAGGATCTAATAGGATCTTTTAAAATAACAAACCTATGCTACTACAAATTCTGTGCAACAAGAGATAGTGATCTGTACATTAGTTGTCCAGAAATGTGAAGTAGGTTACAATTTGAGGTAAATAAGACTGGGTCAATGCCTTGATTCATAAGAACATAAAGATACTTTCAAGAACATAAAAGAAGACAGTGATGTTTATTTTAATTCTGGCCTTTCTTGAACTGGCCACTGCACTCACTTATATAAAATCAGTCACACTAACATTTTAGTGTGCGGGGGAAACATTACCTTGAGCTCTACTGCCATAGTTTTCATGGTGTAGCTAGGCTATTCTTCAACTCGACACTCCTACTGCTTCAGTTTCATATTCCTTAGGTACCAGACAGGTGCCTGTGAGAAATTCTAATTCTTTATCCCTAGACAGGTGCTCACCAATGCATATTATATTGAGAAACAATGCATCTTCACTTATTCATTTAAGAATTTTATTATGGCCAATATATGTTGAACAGCATGAGGGTTGACACAGTGATAATAAAACAACAACAACAACAACAAAAACTAAAGTACCCTTTCATAATAATTTCATGATCATTGAATACATAAATTAAAAGGCAATATCCCTGGTAGTGATTAAAAGCTACAAATAAAATAAAATCAGGAAAAAGACAATTTGAAAGGCAGCAGACAAGACAGGAAGCCATGTTGTGTGCAGGTGAGATCTGGATGATAAAATGATGAAGTCATAAGTGGCTCATGAACCAGACATTGAGAAGTACTCCTTAGCAGGAAACAGGCAAAGTAAAAATGAAAAGGCTGCCTAGTTTGTCCACTTTAACTAAGGTCACAAATTTTCCTATAACTTCCAATTTCATGTTTCTTTCCATACTTTGTTTAATAGTATTAAAAATTTCAAATTATTGCCTCTTGTTCCATTCTACACACACACACACACACACACACACACACACATACCATTATACATATGTACATTGAAAACATGGTGCCATAGGCTTAACATAAAGGTGCATCACAAAAACATTAGTGATAAAAATTGCTAAAAAGTCTTATGGAAGGAAAAATTCAAATAGCTGGAGAAATTTTCTTGAAGAAGACAGGAGTCAAATAAGCCATTAAGTTATCTTCAAATATATGAAACTCACAGGAAAACAAAACAAAACAAAAAAGAATTTGCTTTCTGTGAACTCAAATGGTAGAAATGAACACCCCCCCCCCCCCCCCAAAAAAAAAAAAAAAAAAATGAAAGAAAAATCCTGGAAGAAAAATGGTGAACTGTTATAAACACAATTCTAGCTTTGATGTGTTATAAATACAGTCTTATAAGTCTTGGTAAAGAGATCCCCCATTAGAACCTGTGAAAGTATGTAATAGTGTAGTAAAGAATGGCGGGTTCAGCCTCCCTTCACTATATAAAGCCCCTGAGATAAGTCCCTTCTAAAGGGAAACATTATGGTCCATAGCTGCAGAGGCTTTAGTCCATGATAGATTGGTCCCATTGCTGTGCATCTCTTCTACACACCTGTGACAAAGCAGTATACCAGGACAGAAGTGGATGGTAAAGTAAGTTACGAAACTCATAGCCGAGAAGTATAGAAGCAGAACAGCCCAACTCCTGATATCCTGCCCACCCTTCAAACACAGACATCATATGACCAGAAGACCTAACCAACACTGTCACTGTAGGGCACAAGCCTCTGCACATTGATTTGTGTGCGATAACAAAGTCCACCACATCAAAGTGGGTGGTAACCAAAAGACCTTTAGAACTCAAAGGAATGCCTGTATCATAGTAATGTACTTACTATGTCTCGTAATTCTCTGATTCATTATGAATCAGACTGACATCCACATGAAACAATCCTTCCTCCTATAATCCTAGGCCCTCAGACCAGACATTATAGGGGGAGGGGGCTGCCAAGGCAGAATTCCACCTAAGAAAAAGTAAAGGTTTCATGCTGATGCCGCTGGCCTATAAAAGGACCAGCCCATCATATACTTTCTGAGTTTTCTCCGATTGGGACTTGTGTCCTCTAGGACCCTGTGGAACACTCCAGACACAGATCCACATACTAGCTCTTTAGGAATCATTCAACCAAGTGCCAGACACATTTTATAACTCCATCAAAATGAGACAACAAAGTAATAAAATTGTTCACAACTACTTAAATGGCACAGTCAGGATTTTTTTTCTGGGTCTTTATGATACTTGGATTTATTTTTAATTGAGTTATATTTCTGTTTAAAGTGACATTTCATAAGATAAATGCATGTGCTCTAACTACCACAATTGAGAAGCCAGCTATGCCTTATGTAAGAATGCATCAAACACGAAACAGTTATGTTTTAAATACAATCCTTGGCCAACTGAATTTCAGTGCAGATGTCTGTTCTCTCTAGAAAATAACACTGTAAGGACTAAGAGTGTGGCTCAGTTGGTAGGGTGCTTGCTTAGCGTGTGAAGAGCCCACATTCAATTGCCAGCAGTATATAATACTGGGACTGAAAGTACACAGCCATAATATCAACACCATGGTGGTGAAGGAGGAGATAAGAACATCAGAAGTTCAAGGTCATATTTGTCTGCACGGTGAGGTCAAAGTCAATCTGGGCCACATGAGACCCTGACTAAGAAGAAGAAACATGGAAGTGATATTAGCAAAAATGAAATTAAAACTATTACTATTTAGGCTTTTCTTCTTTATAAATGGTATTACTGTCAAATGCCTATGTGTATACATGTGACAAGCATGCAAGGATGCTTCTGCCATGGGGAAAAGCACAAGGTCAGAGGAAGTGGTCTTGAAATCCTTTTTCTCCTTTCTTCTTCACAGGGCATGAAATGTGTCTAGATACTGAGCCATCTCACAGGCCCAAATATTTAGACTTTTTTTTTTTACATGATTAATACAATTAGTTAGTGACTTTCTGAATGTATATGCATTCAACTATTCCTTGTACATGCATACGAGGAAATAAAAAGTATTGACCCTCTGTCCTTTTGTGTGACATGAAGTTACCAAATGCTAAGGAATATTTGAATGATTGACAATAATAAGTGGGTATGGACTATAAATAATAGTTGCTTATGACAAGGATTTGTATTCATTTGAAATTCTGTGAAGCATTTATATTTCTTTTTAATCTTAGAAGCTGGAGCTCTGCTCATTTCATTGCATAAGTCAAGAGATTTATTCATCCACTCATTTATTTATTTTACTAAACTACATTCAGTTGACTCACTGATCAAAGCAGTCCTTGCCCAGAAAATGATGACCTTTTTTTTCAGATTAAAGTTCTAGTAGGAATCCAATGAACATATTAAGAATGAAAAGATCTATGAATAATATTCTGAGAAAAATTATTACTTCAACAGTCTTAATTAAAGAACAATTCCAAAAGGCAGAAGTGTGTTCCAGAGGGCAGAACTAGTGTACTTAAAGGTGGATTAAACATGTCCAGAGACAGGAACGCAAAGAAGAGAACAAATAGTGGAAAAATCAATTTTGGCTTCCTCATGTGTTTCAAACATTTACTTGGACCCTCTCCAAAACCCAGGTGTTGAAACCTAATGAATAGACTGATAATGTTAAATGTTGTGGGCTTGGAAAGGTAATTAAATTAGGTTCCTCCTTTAGGAATGAGATAAGAGCCCCTATTCAAGAGTCTTCAAATAGGCACTGGGTTGGTTGCCTTTGCACTTCTTCCATGAAAGAAGAGCTGCTTCTGATTCTAGAAAAGAGAATAAAATCTTAAAAGCAAGTAAAATAAAATAAAATAAAATAAAAACATACATAAATAAAGTGATGGCATTATTTCTGGTCTTAAAAGGTATGCATGACACACGTATGTAAGACCTCAAAAGGAATTCAATTTATGTCTTCTTATATGTTCAGTAAAAGACATGGATACAATTTTCATCATGGATTATATTTACCATTTTATTAATGTATGTGTGTATGTTCATGTGCATATGCTTATGTGTGTGAGGGGGTACACATTCACATACATTCTTGTGTGTGTGCAGGGCCATTGCTGGACACAGTCTTTTCCTTTGCTTTCTGCCTCATTGTCTTCTTTCTTTCAAAACAGAATCTCCCTACGTACCCTGAAATCTCTATGAAGATCAGGGTGGCCTCCGACTCACACGGACTAACCACTCTCTTCCAAAGCGCTAGCATTAAAGGCTTGCACAACTATGTCAGTTTCCATCTTATTTGGGTGTCAGAGTTTCTCACGAAGCCCAAAGCTCTCTAATTCAGCTCTCAGGGTTGGCCAGTAAACCACAGACAACCTTTCCATCTCAGACTTCCCAGAGTTACCATGACTGATACATCTCCATACTCATTTACTCTTGCTTTATTTCTGGTTTTTAGTTTGTTTTTACAGTGGGCCCCGGGGCTTGAGCTTAGGTCCTCATCCATTTTCACAAAGCACTTTATTCTCTAAGCCATCGTCATCCTACCCTAGGAAAATTAAAAAACAAACAAACAAAAATTAAACAACAGAGCAAAACGTGGCACAACACAAAGGCTGTTCCTGCTGTGCTTTCTTTACTCCCTTTTTCACTCAAAATATATTTTCTACTGGATGGTAAAGATTTCTCTACAGATTATGACAGAGTGTTGCCAGGTATTCGCTGTACAAATGGAATATACACTTCAATAATATACATATAATAAACAAGGCACAAAACATTAGAAATGACAAGTGTTAAACTGAAGCATGGTGATAAGTTTTTAATATCCTGTGTTACTGCGTGGTGTTAGCAGGTCACCAAAATAAGAAAGAAAATGAAACAGGTTTAAGAGGCTTTATTGACACATAAACCAAAGCTATATAAAAGGCAACGAGAGAAAAGAGCCCTTAGCTCCAGACATATAAACACTAAAATATGGTCATATCACTGATTCTCTGCTTTGTTTGCCTTCTGTAGTCATTCTTTGAGTCTAACGCTGTTATCATAAAATGAGCTCAGCATCCCCAAGAAAAGAATCTAAAGCCTTCTTGTTGCATAATTAACTCAAAAGAGGTTGCCTTCACATCTCTGTGGCCAAGACAATAAAATAGTATGATGATTATGGAGCCTTTACAAGCATAGAATGTAGAATTCAGTTACATGAATACACCAGTTCAAAAAAGTCTGCACTATTATTTCTTTTTTAATCATGAGAACATGGGAGCTCTAAGACATAAGTAAATGTCAAAAACCACCCATCCTTACTTAGTCCCAAAGGTCAAATTTGAGCCCTCTGCAAAGGCATCACCTGTATCCACAGCTCCTGAGCTCTTAGCCACCAGACAATTAGACCTTGCTAATGTTGGTTTCTATATATTTATATTATGGTAACCATAATTATTTCATTACCTTAATTAATGTATGCTAATCAGTTTCCCACCCAACAGGAAGGCATGATAATTGGACATTTGTAAATGAAAAGCACATCCAGACATAGGTTGACAACATGGAAATTTTTATAAGGTGAAAAAATTGAAAGGTAAAACAACATAAAATATCATTTAATGCTGTAATGAGTGAGACAGTCAGAAAATAATTGACCAGTTTAAGCAAGGCTAATTCATGGTAGGGTCTGTGTGCTTCAGGTGTGGGTCTTTATTGTGCCAGAAAACCTGCCATGGATTGAAATCAAACTTTCACTTAATAAACATAAATGATCTTCAGGAACTCAACTTCTTGTTTATCTAACCCATAATTTAAGCAGAATAGCAAGGGAGCTTCCTATTGAATGTGTTTAATTTGTATTCTTTAAGTATAAAGTCATAAGTTGTAGCATACTTATCATGTAGACTTTAAAGATGAGGACTACAAATATGAAAAATATAAAACACACAAAAGATAAAAACATGTACCAGGATTTATTTTTCCACATGTGTCATTGACAAGACATTATACATTTAACATTATCAAAGCAAACTTTGCCAAGCTAAAACAATAACGATGTAAATAAAGGATAGGGTCAAAAAGAGGTTACAGTGAAAGTAAATATTTACATATTTAAATAAATAAAAAAAGAGAAATAGTTTTCACTTTACTACATCTAAAAATAAAACACAATTTATTCTGAACCTACAAAAACAATCTCAGAGCTATTGTTCCACGTTTTAGTAACTTTTACTTGTGGTTATGTGTGTAAATTCATGTATTTCTGGGTACGTGTGTGTGAGTGTGTGTATGTGTGTGTGTGTGTGTGTGTGTGTACATGCATGATGGAGAGGCCAGAAGTCAGCATCAGGTGTTGGTCTTCAGGTACTATCTACCTTTATTGTGAGACAGAATATCACTCTGGGCTAGCTGATTATGCAATCCAGGCTGGCTAGCAAGCTCCAAGGATTCCCTTTTATCTTTCTCTTCCTCTGGTGCTGAATTTAAAGGTGTGTATCATCATGCCTAGATTTTTAGTGGGTGCTGTGAATTGATTTCAAGTCCTCATGCTTGTGCAGGAATCATTTTATTGAATAAGATACCACCCCAGACAATATGCTATATTTCATAAAGAAAAGCACCCCTCCGTTTTCTTAGTGGTCTTCATGGATTGTGGTAAATGAAAATCTTGTTCTTGTAGAGGCTGACTTTTCAACACTCGATTGTACAGTGCTTGCACCTCAATTTCCAACTCAGCTTGTTATTTTTAGTTGAGAAACAGAATTCATTTTATGTAAATCATGAAAAAATGTGACAATTACAAAGAGAATGATTTAAGAAACCACAGTGGAAAATTGAACGCCCCACTGAAACTCTAGTGGCTTTTTAGTTGAAGAAATATATGGACTAAAATGTAATCTTTGACAGTAGATATTATTAAAATGTACAATGGGGAAATTTAATCAGAGTCACTGTAAAGTGTAACTTTGTTCTACTCTGCTTTCCTAAAACACTTCTCCCAACCACATTCTTCTCAGTTTCTTTTTTTCTATTTTTATTAGATGTTTTCTTTATTTACATGTCATACAATATCTCCTTTCTCAGCTGCCAGCTTAGACAATAATTGGGAATCATAACAGAGAATGTTCTTAAAATCACTTAACCCTGTGCTTCCATATTGTGGAAATGGGCAGTTTAAGTTCTAAGGGCTAAAAGGGATTTGCCCAAAGCTACACTGTAAGTCAGCAGGAAGATGGGGAAGAGAATGCTGACTTGGAGGGATGGGGAGCATGCAGTCATTCAGTTCTGTGAGATACAAAGGGCTATAATCCCCTTCTGAGGCTAGGGAGCTTGCATGTCAGAGAGGTTCACTGACTTTATCAAAACCAAATGAGATGTTGCCAGGTTACCACTGCAGCTCATAGTTTTTCCGCATCTAAAGACAATTCTCATAATATTCTTCCCTATATTGAAATTAGGTTGATTCTTTTTCATGGACACATGAGCAAAAGACTATGCCAAAGAAAAACAAAAGCTTTTGATGTGTTCATTCTACCACACACTCTCAAATACTTACAGAAACTGTGGAGAGGGAAGGGCATATGTACTTGATAATGTAGATGTGTGCACATGAGTATGTGCATGTCTGTTGAGCTTAGAAATTGGCATAAAGTGTCTTTCCTCCACAGCTCTTTGTCTTGACCTTTTAACAAGGTCTCCCAGTGATGTGAAACCAATCAGTTCATCTAGAGCAAGGTGGTCTGGAGATCTATCTGTCTCTGCTACATTCATCAACGTTGGAAGTGCAGCGAGCTGAAGCTACTCATTGTAGCAGGTTTCACGAGGGTTCTGGGAACCAGAACTCTGGTCTCCATACTTGTTCTGCACACACTTTAGGAAGTGAGAATCTTTTGCAATCACTTCTTGCTCACTTTTCATTTTATTTCCAGTCAGGTGTTAATGCCTCAGAGAAGTCATTTTCTGAGCACAGTAGGTCAAATTCTCATATACCTCCCACTTTCAGAACTCAATGAGCATCAACTCTGTACTTGTCTGCATCATAGTATAAGTGATGTATACCTGCCTGAATAGATTAAATCTTTCTAAAAGTAAGAACTGTGTCTATTTTTTTCCTGAGAACTGTATCCTTAGCTAAGCTACACTGAATAGTGAAAATAATTATTGAATTATTGAGTGAATAAGTAAATATACTTAATATGTTTAATTCATAAAAAGAATCAAGTGCTCTCTTTTCAGATGAAAGGAAAGAAATCTGATAAAATTCTCACTACTTTTATAGTACAGGTTCTAACTGGTATGACATATTTAAGGCACAATAACATTAGGGCACAATGTATAGGAATTGGGGAAGGCCAGAATATGTCACCCCACAATATATTTATTTTGAGGAATTGTAGATGTGGCTAAGGAGTTAAATGGGCTTTCTGTATTCACATGGGACCTGAATTCCTTCTCACAGCCCCTTCCTCAGACAGTTCATAATTTCCTGTCACTCCAGCTCCAGGTGATCCCCTGCCTCTGTCCTCCATGGGAAGAAACACTCAGGTGCATATACCCACACAGAGAGACATAAACACACAGTAAAAAAAAATAAGCAATGCATCTATTAAAAAGAAGTATATTTTTAAATAGATAGAAGTTGTAAAATAGTAAACCCAGAAAGAGCTCTTTGGCCTCTCTACATTTGGCTCAAAGCTCTATTTAATATTCCTGTCCCACAGGTGGGCCCTCACCAGGAAAATCTTTATTCCCACAGGCAGAAGGCAGGCATACAGATGAGTCTGCAGAGACAAACCTTTAAAAAATATCCTTATATTCCACAAACAACTCACACGTATCTACCTTCCCACAATGTACTCTGCATGCAAGACCACTGTTGTTGGTTCTATCACTTCTGCTCAGTATATAATTTTTTTGAAATGATTTACATTGCTGATGTCTAACTGCTGTTTGGATTTCCATATATTTCTAGGACATTCTTTGTGCATTTGAAAGTTAAATTATTAATACCAGAAAAGTGGACATGCCCTTTCTCCAAGTAATTCTCAGATTGTTAGTTTGATTTCCAAACACAGGCACAAATAATAGGAGTACAGGGAAAGCGTGGTTCCCCTCCCATCAAATATATAGACACAGATAGAGTGGGCTATACTCAGTTTATACAGAACAGAACAAAAGAATTGTACAAAGCTTGAAACAGATCGCTTTAAAAAAAACAATTATCATATTAGCATGAGCTAGAATCTCTGACTCAATAGAAAGTCAATTAATAGTCTCTCAAGGAGAAAATTGTGTACCTGTTGCTTGCAATTGTGAGACGATTCTTAATATATTCAAGCAAGGACTACAAATACAGAAATATTACTACCATGACAAGCACTGCCTAATATATGTTTGCAAACAAGATAGTTGAGCTAACTGCACCAGCTTCTCACAGTTTCAAAGGGAACTCAGCACACTGTAAAAATCATTTCCACTTTTCTAATTTTGTATGCTGTCCTTAAAGGGGGGAGATTATATCACACTGTGTTCTTGGAGAGCTTTGATGCATGACTCCTTTTTCCTTCTTCTCTCTGCTTTCCCCCCCTCCCCATAGGGCAAGGGCTACTGTGTTATATGTGTGGATGCTAATCTTTGATCTTTGTGCATGAGGCTTCTTTCCAAAGCAGGATCATTTATGACAGGCTAAATTAGGCTTTGATCAGAGACTTTGATTTACTTCCTAATGCTCTACTTCATCACTAGGCTCTCAGATGTGTCTGCTCCCATCCTGCCTAGTTTCAGTGGTGATAGTCATGATGTATTTTATTGCTCTGCTTCTTTCCTGAGGCCTCAAGTATTTTGCACATGTGTGCAATCCAATAAAACCTGCTGTTTGGGGAAGATGTGTATGATTTGTGTCTATGTTATACATGGTCTTTTTCCCTAACACATTTGCCTTAGGGCAAAAACAGCATTTCGTTGGAGGAAACACAATTTTCTCCATCAATTTGATTTTGCTTGAAGTCATTTGTTTGTTGGTAATATATGTTTTCAAGGATATTTATTTATCCTAGGCACTACTCTGCTACTTAAATAATTCATTTATATATACATGTAAGATCAAAAGAGTTATTAAAATGATTTCACACATTTTGCGGTATTCTGCTATCTTTTTAAAGGTCATCTTTTTCACTTCCTTCTCTGCAATGCAATAGCAACTATTTTTGGTTCTGTGGATGAATACTGCTTTCTGAACTTGGAAAAAAATGCAAAATCAATAAAAACTAAAAAAAATGCCTAAGAAGAAAGAACCTATGCCTATTAAAATCTTAAAGCCAGAAAAAACAAAGGGGCCCAGAGGAAACCTCTGGAGACCATGGATCTATCTATTACCTTTATTTTGGGTACTTACAGGTGTTTACATACATCCAAATATTAATATTTTACATATGAAATACATATAGATATGAGTATTCACATTTGTGTCCCTGTTACAAGATTTAGAAAAACCCACATAGTGACAATAACAACAACAACAAGAAAAGTCCTGGCAATACGATCATGTATGTAAAGCTTTACAATATAATTCCTCAAACAGTGCTTATTCTGTAATCTTTTGATTGTGGAGTTCCATTTTCTTAGGGACATAAGATCCACCTGTATCATCGAAACACTATGTTTGTGTGTTTCAGCTTCTCTTCAGAGCCCATGCTGAATTTTTAAAGCCTTGGAAATCGCATGTATTTGTGTATATGTGATTTGAGTAAAACCAACATCAATAAAACTCCAGATGAAAAAAATGGATTTTTGGCACCTCAAGACCAGAATTGCATATGCAAATTGTAGGTAATCCAAGGTGGAGCCAAGAGAGCAAGGAAGGAAGTTGAGTGTTAGGCAAAGGAAGAAATGCAAGGCTTCTCTGCATGGCCCTGGAGAGCATAAATAACAATAAAGCAAGATAACAGTTCATAAATATTTAAAAGGTGTAAACATCAAATATGGATAGAAGTGATTACAGCCCTGCACTCTTCTGACACATTCATATCACTGGAAAGGAAACGGATACTGTTTACAGTCAGCACAATAAACATGACACATTAATTATTTATGCACAAGATTCTAGTACTGATGGAACCTTCTACTGCCTTCACAAACCCCACCTCAGAAAAGGCTGAAAAACTTCACTTAATCATTCAACGGAGGGGAAGTTGTTTCCAAGGAGATCCATTTTACTTGGCTTCCAAGCAGAAGTTCTTGAAAGAAGAATTTGGCTTTGTATAATATACATGGACAGGAACTTACACTTTTATTTTCTAGCAGTCCTAATGGAATTGAGCTAGAGTCAATGCCAGGCACAAGACCAGGAGCCACTTGGCTGGCTGGGGCTATCAGGGGCTGATGGATTAGAAAGCATTAAAACTTATCACAGCCCATGTTGAAATGGAATTGGAAACCCTTGGCAAGATTACCAAGGTGATTACAGGATTCAGAAAAGCAGTCCAGGAACCTCTCAGCACAGATGTGCAAAGGGCTATCCATAATGAGAATCTTTCCAGTCTCCATTTCTCCATTTCCTCCTTCTCTTCCTACTCCCCACTTTCATGGAGTGTGGTGTACCCCACGTTCTGTTCTAACTAATAATCATGGAAATTAGCTGGAAGCAAGATCAAACAAGCTACATTTCTACCCTACTTGGAGCTTGAACTGAAAAAAAAAATCTGTTAGAATAGAGAGGTTATTCAATTCTATCATCCTTAGAGGACACCGGCCAAGCTCACGTAAGCATGTCAGTAGTTTTATGCCAATATTTTTATAAAATCTTCACAAACAAGCTAGGGAAGGTAGCTGTAGTCTTCTTCTACATGATAGCCTGTTACTAAAGTTAAATGAAAATATTAGTCTTTCTTCGGGACTGTCAGGGAATGGAGCTGAGGCTTCAATATAAAAGAACACAACAAAATCCATAAATCAGTAGGAAGAGCAGTGGAGAGAGATAAACACTATCATTCAGTCTGGGTGTGTGCCCCAAGGTGACCTTCTGTTCCATGTATTACCATGGACTCCTACAACAAAATCATCTTCTCTGTCATCCACCTACTAAAGCTGCCTGTTAAGATGTATGGGCAATACTCTTTAGATAAATTAAACCAGTACAGCAGTGAATGACATGTAAGAGGAAACATACACGCATCTCACAGGCACAGAATTAACCTCAAAAAATTAACACTTATGAATTGTGCAGTTAGCAAATCCAGACAAATTTTTGGTTTTGAAAATGCACGGGCAAAATTAGTCCTCATTTCTACCAAAGCATTGGTAATTATTT
>JADRCD010232119.1:0-14519 GCA_019843815.1 Montemys delectorum
ACATGACTCCTGCACCTAAGGCTCAGAGAACTTTGCAGAAGAGGGGGCAGAAAGTGTCTAAGAGCCAAAGAATCAGGGAGTTTGCTGTGATATTGTTTCTCTTAGAAATGTTAGTGCAGTCTACAGAACTCAAAAAGGTCAACAAGCTGAAGTGCCCAAGTGTGGATGCCTCAGTCCCACCTGGGAGGGAGAAGAAAGCAGTCACAAGTGGGGAGGGAGAGAGGGGGAACCTGATCTTGGTATTGGGTGAGGGAAAAGGACTGAAGTCCTGAGGGCCAGCAGAAAGAATGGAAACAAGCAACCTAGGGAGATAGGAGGTTGAGGGAACCCTCCAGGATGCACCAGAGACCAGGGAGGTGAGAGACTCTCAGGACTCAAAGGGAGTGACCCTAGATGAAATGCCCGACAGTAGGGAGAGGAAACTTACAGAGCCCATCTCCAGTAGGAAGACAGGGCATCAAGTGAGGGAGAGGAGAGCCATCCCACAGTCACAACTCTGACCCATAATTGTTCCTGTCTGAGAGAATTACAGGGATGGAAATGGAGAGGAGCCTGAGGAAAAGAAGGTCCAGCAACAGGCCCAAAGTAGGATCCAGCTCAAGGGGAGGTCCCAAGGCCTGACACTACTACTGAGACTATGGAACGCTCACAAAAAGGAACCTAGCATGACCGTACTCTGGAAGACCCAATAAGCAGCTGGAAAAATCAGATATTTGCATCCTACCAATGGACAGAAGCAGCTAACACCTGTTGTTGAATTAGGGAAGGCTGAAAGAAGCTGAGGAGAAGGGTGATCCTGTAGAAGGACCAGCAGTCTCAATTAATCTGAACCCCCGAGATCTCTCAAACACTGGACCACCAAGCAGGCAGCATACACCAGCTGATATGAGGCTCCCAACACACATACAGTAGAGGGCTGCTGGGTCTGTGTTCATTCAGAGATGATACACCTAAACCTCAAGAGACTGGAGGACCCAGGGAGTTTAGAGGTCAGATGGGGTAGGAGATGGGGAACATTCATGTGGAGATAAAGGGGTAGGGAGGAAGTATGGGATGTGGAACAATGAGAGGGTGGTTGGGGGGAATAAAATATTGAGTGTAGAAACAATAAATAAATTAATTAATTTTAAAAAAAAAGGAAGAAATGTCAGTGCCAAGAAGCGCTTACTGACAGGAGCCTGATATCACTGTCTCCTGAGAAGCTTTGCCAGAGCCTGACAAATACAGAGGCAGGTGCTCGAAGCCAACCATTGGACTGATCACAGGGTCCCCAACGGAGGAGTTAGAGAAAGGACCCAAGGAGCTGAAAGGGTTTGCAATCCCATAGGAAGAACAATAATATCAACCAACCAGAATTCCCAGAGCTCCCAGGAACTAAACCACCAACCAGAGAGTACACATGGAGTGACCCATTGTGGAGAGCTACTGCGACATGCCGCGCCTTAAAATGGCGCCAGTCTCTACCTTCCACTAGCCCGACAGCGAGCGCTCTCCATGATAAACAACTCCTTTTTTGGCAAGGGGCGGTGTCAGAAATGGAGCGATGCAACCATTGGCCAATAGTGAAGCAGCATGCTCCCAGTGCTGATTGGCTTGGGGATAGTATTTCTAGACTGGCCTGCCCAGGGGAGGGAGTGAAGCTTGCAGATTGTTAAAGGTTCCTGAATAAACCGCTGGAAGAAGAGCACGGTGTGGTGTCTTTCTTGCTGGTCAAGATAGGCGCCACAACCCATGGCTCCAGCCACATTATGTAGCAGAGGATGGCCTTATCTAGCATCAATGGGAGGAGAGGCCCTTGGTCCTGAGAAGGCTCCATGCCCCAGTGTAAGGGTATTCCAGGGCAGGTAGGTGGGTGGGGGAGCACCCTCATAGAAGCAAGGTGTGGGGGATTGGATAGGGAGGTTCCAAAGGGGAACTGGGAAAGAAGGATAACATTTGAAATGTAAATAAAATATCCAGTAAAAGAAAAGAAAAGAAAAGAAATTTCAGAAGCTACACTGAAGTGTCATCAAATGATAAACATGAGCTGAGTGACAAACTACCAATAGACATGACTAAGCGTATGGGGAAATACCATGCATGAGGCATCAACCCAACAAGAACAACAGGAAAGTAAGAAATGATGATACTGGGAGAAAGAGTCCTCTCCAACCAAGAGCATACCAATTAGTTATCCAATAGTAACTGACCATCTCTAAAACAAGTACATACAATAGCATTATATAGACTAAGCGGGTTGTACTTATACACTTAGGAACATATACATATACATTTACATGTGCAACAACAACAAGTAAAGAAAAAGAGAATGAATTTTAAAAAGAGCAAAGGTGGGGAATATGTGGGAATTCTCCTTTGAGAGAGGAAGCAAAATGGAGAAATTATGCAACTATAATTTCAAAAAATGAAAAGAATATCAAAATGATTTTATCTGACCACTTAGAATGTTTTGGCTATGGTTAAGTGTAAAGATTCTGCTTGGTCATAGATGCTAACCTTTGAGCTTTGGTCGTTTTATATATTAGTAAGACAGAGCCTGTGATTATAGCTAGGAAGTTGAAACCAGGCAGGGGAATTATAACCATGGGTTGTAGAGTTTGTATAGATTGTAGCCTTTTTTACATGGATTAGAAGCTAAGGCTGAGTTTAGCATCTTAAACAGTTTCCACAGAAGCAGAGAGTGCATATGGACACAACCCTGAGCATCTTGATTATCTAACTTTTCAGAGGAAATTTTGTTGATTTCTGAGCTGTGAATGACCTACACCTACCTATTCCTGGGATATTGAACCCCTCACTGAATGTCTGCCCAGTGATGTAACCTTATCCTAAATCCCCACCCCTCATTCTTTGTGTCCTAAATCATGGTCTTTTACCTTCCTCTTCTGAACATTTCTTTTCATGTATTCAAAGAGTATTCAGATGCTTTATCTTTTTAGCTTTGACTTTCATTTACTATCACACTGCTAATGGACCCATGGCTAGAGTTCAGTTTGTTCCGACCTGGTTTTTGTGTCCTGTGTCCACTTCTCCCCATCCCCGGACAGTCAGGCCCATCGTGTGGGTATGGTGGAGTATTTTACAAATATTCGGTGTGTGACTTGTAACTACGGAAATATGTCCTCCCAGGTAACGGTTCCTTGTTGTCGTTGTTGCTGTTTTACTCTGAAAATTTACTTCTGACATAAAGACTATTACATGTGTAGGTGACAGGGGATGGATTTTTTAGTAGACAAAGTTATTTTAAAGAAATATTTCGCTGCTCACATCTAAAATATATTCACTTTAGTTTCTACCATGAACTCTCAGATGTCGCGCTTGATGCCAGACTTACTTTCCCCTCGGCAGGCACTCAGCTTTTGCTTTGGCATTTTACTTAGAGATGCAGTTTTGTTTTGTTACTGGATGTAAAATGGGCAGCTTCGTTTCTCCACCTGAATGACAACATCTTTGGTCCCATCGCAGGATCGCAGGTCGGTCTCCCGTACTCGCCACTGTTTCACCCTGCCTTGTTAAAGCACACTGAGCTGATTACTACAGTTTCAGAATAAGTTGTGGATCACAATAAGCGGAGGCTCTCCGTTTCCCTTCGGAAGCGCTGGGTTTATATCAGCCAACTTCGATTCCATGGGTATCTTAAAATTCTCTTATCAACTCACTTTGCGTTTTGTTTAGAATTAAAGTAAGTATCTATCTGACTCTGGGGAGGTGGAGTGTTTTGCAAAAATTCAGTTCTTTGGTGCTTTAAATAACACAAAATAGTTCTTCATCTACTTACACTGTGCCTTAAATCAATTTATACTGTTATGAAATTTTCCCTGTGACAGGCTTGTATTTTGTTCTATGTACTTGAATATACTTGACATTAATTGATAATATCATAAGCTATATTTTCTTCAGTTATATATAATTATACACACACACGCACGTACACACACTCACGCACACATGCACACATGTACGCACACTCACACGCACACACGTGCACACACACACGCGCACACACACACACACACACATATGTATATATATGTATATTTGGCACTGATGTATAGAAATACGGCTGACTTTTGGGATCCTTGAGCCTCCAAACATTGCCTAATTTTTTTACTGTGTTTTTTACCAATAGCAAAACCTTCCAGATTTCCGTAGAAAAACAACGAGAAACAATGACATATTTGCTTCATCTTTTCATATACTAATTTTCCTCTCTATTTTTCTTTTCATATGCAATCCAAGAACTCTAATACAGTGTTAGCTAAAAATAGTGAGGTGAGCACCCTTACCCTTCTATCACTAATCGGTTTTAAACCTGTTTCTAGTGTCATCTATGGGTTTCTAAATAGATTTTACTAGATTTCATATTTTTTCCTCTTCAAATTTAATAGGTGCATGATGAATAACTTTTGACATTTAATATAACTCATGTCTTTATTGAAATGGTCCAATGAGTTTTCAATTTTAATCTTTTGATATGGAAAATTAAAATTTTGAATATTTTTATATCAAACTTTGTGTCACATATCTCAAATCAACTTATGCTAATAATAGTACATTACATATTATTTGCAGGTGTAAATTTGATTTGAGACCACTTTATAGTTGTATTCTTGAGTGAAGCAGGCATTTGCAATATTCTTTCTTCCTAATGTCTCCTTCTGCTACTGATACCTCATTATACTGGCCTCCTACAATGTACTGACAGATGCTTCTATTTTTCTGCTGCCAAGGGCAATATACATAAAATTGTAATAAAATCTCTCTTGCGACTTTTGGAAACATTTCCTTCCGAAGTATTTTAAAGCACCTATGGAATAACTTATTGTTTTGTTATGTTTTTGTTTTAGGTCAATTATTCCTTCAAATAATGTAATAGATATAAGATAATCTGACATATCTCCCTGTTCCAGTTACACATAAGAAGATGCTTTCTACTTATACATTCTCCATCTTCAGCACTTTCAACACATGCTGCACAGTGATTCCCTCCATATTGAAACATGTCCCCCTGAGTGTAAGGAGGAGATGCGTAAGACGCAGAGAGCACGGGAATCATACAAGGTGGCCAAGAACTTAGGGAAACTTAGCTGGAGTTTAGAGATTACGAGGACCCCCCCCCCCCCCCGCCCAGGGTTTAGATGTGGGAAGCACAGCTGAGGAGAGGAACCTTCCATATTGAAACATGTTCCCCTGAGTGGAAGGAGGAGATGGGTAAGACGAAGACAGCATGGAGAGGAAGCTGATCAGCCACAGCAGGTGCCTCTACACAGTGCGGGGAGCCCCAGGGACAGCTCTCCTCCCCATCAGGTAGTACAGCTACCCTTGGGGTCAACCACACTCCTTCAAGCAACTCCAATAAACTCATGGGTTCCCCAAGCCAGACTCAGGTGGAATCATTTTGTTGGTCTGCCACTGGTGCCTTATCTGGAGAGAAAGACATTTGTCCTGTCTTCCAAGGAAGAGTCACACCTTAACACAAGTGTTCAATCACTACCTTTGATGTGCCTCCTTTGGCTGTCATATTGCTTATGGTCTTCTGTTTCTGTTAATTAACCTGTCTTATTGCTTTTTATCTTAATGAACTCATGGTTTTGCTTACCTTTTATGTTGATTGTGTTGAATCAATACTCATTTGTTATTTTAATTCATTTCTTGTTACCTTCTTTGCATTTAATATTCATTATATTTTAAGTCTTTAAGTAGCATTTTTCATTTCAGCCACTGTTCTTCCAATAACATAAATAAGAACTATATAGATATAGTTCTTATATAAGTGTGAATAGAGTTTTGTTTTTGTTTGTTTGTTTGTTTTTTTGTTTTGTTTTTGAGACAGGCTTTCTCTGTATAGCCCTGGCTGTCCTGGAACTCACTCTATAGACCAGGCTGGCCTCGAACTAGAAATCCACCTGCCTTTGCCTCCCAAGTGCTGGGATTAAAGGCGTGCACCACCACCGCCCGGAATGAATAGAGATTTTTCAACAACTTTTAATTTATGTGGTTTCCCATCATGCTTTAATTTTTATCATTAAAATGTTGCATTTAACAACTCATGGACCACATGACGCTCAAGAGGAAGGAAGTGGATACTTTATCCTAATTTGAAGGGGAACAAAATAATCAAGGGAAGTAGGGGGGGGGGGACTTGGGAGGAAGAGAATGGGGAAAGGGAAAAGAAGGGCAGAATCAGGTGTGGGAGAAGACGGGGGAGATGCACAGAGGCTCAGGAAATTGAACAGAGGTGTGGGAGAAGATGGAGGAGATACACAGAGGGTCAGGAAACTGAACAGAGGTGTATAGCAATGGAGGACGGGGAACTGAGAGTAGCAACCAGAAAGTCCCAGGTGTCAGGAAAGCAAGAGCCTCCTAGGACCCCATGGGGATGACATTAGCTGAAATACCCCACAAAGGGGAGGGAGAACCTGTTGAGATCATATCACATGGTTAGGCATGGCCCCCCAGTTGAAGGATGGGACCATCCACCCACCTCTAAAATTATAACCCAGAATTGCTACTGACTAAAGGAAATACAGATGCAGATCCTGGCAACCAAACAACTGAGCACAGGGACCCCCAATGGAGGAGTTAGGGGAAGGACTGAAGGAGCTGAAGGGCCTTATCTGGCATCCATGGGAAGGAAGGCCCTTGGTCCTGTGAAGGCTGATGTCCCAGTGTAGAAGAATGCTAGGGTGGTGAGGCAGGAGTGGGTAGGTCAGTGTGGGAGCATCCTCATAGAAGCAGGGTACGGGATAAGGGAGGCTGGGATAGGGAGTTTGCAGAGGGGAAGCTGAGAAAAGGGATAACATTGGAACAAGGGAAACATGAACATACACACACACACACACACACACACACAGAGAGAGAGAGAGAGAGAGAGAGAGAGAGAGAGAGAGAGAGAGAGAGTTTAGTGGTAGGATAGTGTGCAAGCATTATTTGTTCACACTGAACCTTTAACTTCCAATTTAGTTGCTAGGGGATCATGAAGATCATGGTTTGCACAGGATCTATTCTTGTAACTTATTCATACTTTCCTTTTGACCTAATACATAACCAATGATTGTAAATGGTACATATTTGCTAGGGAAGAAAAATAGTATTAAATTGTTGGTGCCAGAATGCTCTACACAGTCATTTTGAATCACGTTATCTACTTTTAATTTTTTTTTAAGCAAGCGTGTTACATTTAACCAAGAGTTAAAGGAAAATGTGAATTACAACCTCCCTATTCATGGAGAGAAATTATATTTTGATTATGCCTCTGTGGGGGCATACATATGAAAATCTGCTGCCCCTCTTAAGTTCCTTGGTAAGCACAAGCTCTGTTAGTACACCCCGAGAACCTCGGCCTTATCTATCTGATACTCAGAAGGAAGCATTCCTCATGAGATGTGCACTTGGTCCTTTTACTTCCAACTTGTGTGCTTTTTTTTTTTTTTTCTCTTTGGAGGAAAATTTGGTTTTGCTTATGAGCCAATGATTCACTTCATCTTTTTCCTTGTTGTGTTTTGGATAGTTATGATTATTAAAATTACAGTAGTGGTTGAAACATTTTTTTCATCTATTTTGTTATTAACACCTTACCTCCACATTGTTATTTAACTTTTCATAGTTTTACATTGTTTTCTAAATTGGTGCCTACACCAAACCTTGAGGAAAAGTACCTGGTGCTCTGGCACACTCCTCACGTTCTTGACTTTCCCTGGCTATGACCTTAGTTAACAATATAATTCTTTATCTTTTTTTCTGGTCGGGGTACCTAATGACAATTAAATCACATATATCTTTGACTGTCTCTGTTATTGTCTCTTCCACTTGACGATTTGATCAGGTGAAGGACCTTTAGGAAGCCTTTCAGGCTTTCATGGTGGACACTGAGTTTCATGCTGTCAAATTTGAGTTGCAGTTTGGTCGACACAAAGTTATTGTATCTTTAATACTTTAACAACATTTCCAGCTATCTTTTGGGATCCCTTGCTACTAATAAAGACCATGCAAGTCTGGTTTGTGCTCTTCTTTAATGGCTTGACTCTAGGATTGTCCTTAACTCTAGGAATTTCGTTTTTGTCTTGGATATTCTAAAAATCTAGTGTAATCCTAGGAGGTATTGCAGATACATTGCATCAAAATAAAAGTGAATGATGTTCCTTTTTCTTCTGCAGGTAGAAGGAAACTGATTCTGGATAGTCATTCATATATATACATAGACACACACATACACACACACACACACACACACACACACATATATATCATACACATATATATACCATGTTCTACATACATATGTACATATATTTCATATTCTATGTATATGTGTGTGCATCTCCTGCCGAATCCATTTAGTGTCGTTGATATGCGTATATGTCTTCAAGGCTGCCTACTTGAGATTAGGTAACCTAAGAGCTGCTCATTCCTAGAGAAGCCATGAATTGCAGGCAACTTTTTAGACAGTGGGGGTTCCTTGTGAGTTTTCCTCCATTCATGTGGCTTCTCAAAAGGCAGAAAAAAAAAGACTCTGATGTAGCCAACCCACATTGATACACCTATACCTACAACCCAATCCCTGTTGCGGGAAATATATAAAAATGCAATTTACACTATGTGGGCTGGCCACGGCGGGCTGGCCGGCCAGACACTGGCGGCATTGCCAGCCTACTTTCATCTCGTGGAGACTCTGACTCAGAGCTCAGAAGTCTCTCCACCCAGCTTGCTAAGTTCCCACTGGTGAGTCTGTACCACACCAACCCCACGCTTCAAAATTGCCATGGCCTTTTGAGGTGCACTTCTTGCAAACCCTCGCTTTGCCACCATACCTTTCTCTCTGGAACCCAGTTGAGCCACTGGGTTAAGGAAAACATCACACAACCTTAGTTCAGAATTTAGGGTAACTCAATCTCTGGGTGCAACAACTATTACCTAATCTTGTAAACCATATTAAATCCAAATCCTCCAGATTCACCATCTAAACCGGGGATCACTAGTAGCTACATCTTGTCCTCCCACTGTCCACATCCAAAAAATCCCATCTCTCTCCTCCTCTCCTCTTCCTCTCTCCAACCTGGAAGTCCCACCTACTGGCCCAGGGATTAGTTTCTTTATTCATTAGAGGAAGGGTCACAAGAAGTCACCTGAGTACATGACTCATTCCTCAGTCCAGACGATCCCTCCTGGGAAAGTGGAATTAACATCACAATACAAACAGCACCAGGGCCACCCACAACAAACCCCTACACCTAAGACTACGGGAACGTCATGGAAGAGCAAGAAGAGGTGATATTGTACAAGGCAGAGGACCAGGGCATCAACTGGGAGACAGGCTCATCTCTACAGAACAGAGGAGGTAGACCCATAAGAACCTCACCAATCTGGCTACCTAGAAACATAACCTAATGGCTACAATGCATAATTTTGTTAAATATATTTTAAAAATTACAATACTGTCCTGAACCATATGTATATGTGTAGCCATATATGTCTCGCATAATGCAAGTTAAGCTGTAAATGAAGTTTAAGTATTGCAAGGACTTTATATTTCTCTAGGAAAGAATAAAGGTTCTTTTAAATTTAAGCATTAATCTCTATGATAAACAATGTTAGGATGATAAAATAAAGCATGGTTTGTACTTAAATGCACAGAGAAAATAGCATAATAAAATGCAAACGCAGCACAAGAAAGGAGAGAGCTGAGAACTTCCAAGAAGCAGGGCACACAGAATGTGCTTTAAAAATGATAGATTTCAGCTCAAATAGAACAGCAATTATGTTACATAAAACAAATGCTTCAACCATAAGGAAAATGTGATCTAACTGGATAAAGAAAAGAGAGCACTGTACAATTACAGGAGACATCGAAAACATGAAATTATAGAAAATGTGATAATAGTACTCCCAAAACCCTAATCAGAAGAAAATTGATAAAGTTAGATCAATATAAGATTAAACAGGCTATTAACACATACCATTATGCAGGAGACATTTCAAAAGGCCAAGCTTAATTCTTATGGAAATTACATATATTTACTAAAATCATTACTTCAAAACATGCAAAGCAAGAATTAATCCAGGTAATAGGACACTAGGCTAAGCAAGTAAAGGGAGAAAACAATCTCTCTTCACAAACGACTGAGTGCTCAATGCTGCACACACCACCCGGTCCTTTCATTTAAGGAGTCAGTACAATCGTAGCCAGCTGAACTGTGAAATGACACAAACACAATGTCAGTGACGAGCTTCCGTTCTCCTCGCCCCATTTTATTTATGATTCTTTATCTTCACAAACCTGAGCTCATAGAATGCTAGGGGACCTCAGGTCCAGGGGGAGCGGCTTACCTAGACACTGACTAGCGAGTGAGGGCTGTCCTTAAAGCTGTGCTTCTTTTCCATCTTAGCAAACATCCCCTTGAAGCTGCTTTCCATAGTGAATATACAATACAATTTTTCTCAAACACTTTTGTATCTTTAGGTTTTCTGGGTTTCCTTTTCAATCCTGTCGTGGTTGTAAATTTTACTGGTTATTTTTTTATATATGGTGTGATAATTCTATGACCTTATAGTTATCTACTCAAACCAGCTTACTCCTAACGTATTATCAAGTTTACACATTCCTTGATTTGATAATATTTTAATAAAAAGGTTTGCACCTATGTTTATGACAAAGATTGACTCATAATTTTTTTTAACTTCTGTCCGTGTTGGTATGAACACTATACTGGCTTTGTGAACTGTTTCTTAGCACCCACTAATTGTGAGTTTGGTCTTATTTCTTAAATGCTTACTGAAGGAAAGGCATGATAAAAATCCTTCCACAAATTTGACTTTGTATATTTTTTAATTTCAATTCTGAAATTTTTTTCTTTATACAGTACCCTGGTTTGGGATGCTTCCTGGTAAAATACTTATCATGCCAACATATCTCATATCTCTTTCATAATGCTCCTTACCTTTTAACCTTGCAATATCTCATTTCCTGTTGTCATTTGCAATATGTCTTTTTGTAGGAAAGTTCTTTTGACAAAAACTGTTTTAATATGCCCGATTGCACTTTTCTCCTCCCCTAACTCTTCACAGCTCGACTCCCTACCCACTCAACTCCAAGCCTTGACTTTCTCTCTCTCTAAAAAAATTAAATAAATAAATAAATAAATAAATAAAATTTAAAAGACCAAGAAACTAACTCTGTCTCTCTGCCCGTCTCTGTCTCTCTGTCTCTGTTTCCAACTCTGTCTCTTTGTCCCCCCCCCCTCTCTCTCTCTCACACACACACACACACACACACACACACACACACTAAGTTATTACGATAGACACAAACCCAAAAAACTGGAAAGGAAAATATGAAAGAAGACCACTAAGTTGAAAAATATGCCCAAACAAAGCAATGTGAAAGCCTACAAAAATACCAGTGAGCTCACTTATTTTGAGTTGGCCACCTAATGTTGGGCACGGAGCCTGCTCTTAAGAATAGTTTGTTCCCCTGTGAGACTCTCTTGGAGAAAGTATTTATCAATTGGAGACTGCTTCATGGTTAGGGATGGGGGTGTGTGTCCACCTCTTACTTTAGCTATGAGACTCCATCGGGTACAAACTCATCCTGTGCAGGCCCTGTAAATGCTGCCTCAGTCTCTGTGAGTTCGTGTGTGTGTGTGTGTGTGTGTGTGTGTGTGTGTGTGTGTGTGTGTTTGCGCATGTGAACGTGCACGCTGCGTGCATGTCTGGCTGTGTCTAGAGGGCCTTGTTTCCATGATGTCCTCCAAGCCCTCCGATTTTTACTATTTTCCAGCCCCCAGAAGCCTCCTGCGCTCTTGGCTTCTGGTTTACCCCAACGTTTTTCTTATTGTCCTTAATGAACCTTGCTCTACACGATAAATCCAAAGAAACTGCTCCATCTCTAGTTCCTATCTGGCTAATGTGCAAAATTTATGCTGCCAACAAAACTTGCTGGGATGTCTTTAGACATTTTTTTTTTTTTGCCCTTTGGTAGGTAGAATCCCGGGATATTGGTAAGCATCTTACCACAAAAAGGAAAAAGCCCTGCCACGAAGGAGTCCTGTCTGTGGAGCTGCTTCACAGTACTGTGTCATACAGCATGAAAACGTTAATGAAATTAATATGCTATCCAGCCTTCTTTATTGTAATAACCCCAAATGAGGGTATCATTAGGCACATTGGAGCAGTTTCCTATATACAAGACTGCACAAAATAGCTGCTACAGATTTTAGGTTAGTTGACTTCATAACTTCTATGAAATAACAGACTGGTGAAACAAAACTCCTGAGTATATGATTCTGATGATTAGTCTTGAACACTGGGTCACACTTGTGAGGAACTGTGTAGTTTATGGTTAGCTACTGAGGATGTCTGTAAGGGATGGTCTCAGTTGATGTAATTGATCTGAGGAGACTCATATTAATTGCAAGAAGGGCCTTTGTCTGGGTAGACTGTGTAAATGAGAGGTCAACCTGAGTGTCCAATGTCCAGTCTCCTCACTGTGGACATGATACATCAGCTGCTCCAAGCTTCTGCTGCCATGACCTCCCTGCCATGACAGGCTGTTCTACAAACCATAAGCAGGAATAAGCCCCCACCCCCTTACGCTGTGCTTGTCAGAGTGTTTTGTCCCAACAACATAAACTAAGACACTGATTAACTCTTTGAATCATTCATACTTAATAATCATGAGAGGCTTAATTTTGAATTAATTCAACTTCTGAGAGTCAGAAGGAATCACACTCAAGTAGAAAAAGGCTCCAGGTTCAATTGTGCCGTGCTATTTGGAACTCTTCAATATGAAGCAAAATTGGGAGAAAGGTTTAGACTTTAAGACTAACTCTCATGAGGAAGAAAATTAAGTTTCAAAGTTCAATTCCTTTGGATTTGAATTATTTTGGACTCAAATTTGCAAGGAAATTTAATCTCCGACCATTTCTCTGTGGAAATGTGATAATAGCAATGAGTTTATATTCAATTTTGGAGCATCTCTATGCTGACATTTTATTATTAGAGTGTCTTCAGGTTGTTATTTAATGTCATTGTAGAATCTATGATGTGCTATTTTAGGTAACATTGTTGTGTATAAGCTGGGAGCCAATATAGAGAAGAAAATGTTTTTGATTTTTAGCGGTGGATACAGGGATAGATTTGGTTAAATTAATGCTTCTCCCCAAGAAATTTCAGAACATGCACAGTGGCCAGTGTTTAGAGAACGGCCTTGTGAAACTGAGGGTAATACTTTACCTTGGTAAACTCTTCTCTGAAAGGGAAAGAGCCTACACCCTGGTTGCCCATAAGCTTAGTGTTTAAGCTCAGTGGTTAAGAGAATAAAAATCAGTGGTAACAGTGAACATCTATCACCTCAAATCCTATTTTTTTCATAAAGAATTAAGTCAACTATTATTAGTTCAGAGCTTTAACTCATTCAAGTCCAGAATAGGAAAGCAGGGCGATTCTTACAGTGCACTTACAGATTCTTTGTATCTCCTATGATTTAGGAATTTCCCCAAAATGTCACTTTGTATTTTCATTCTCCTACTGGTATCTTCCAAAGAGGAAAAAAATTATAATTTTGATGAAATTTAAAACATTAAACCTTTTTCCTGGATGAGTCAGTTTTCCTAGAGTGTCTATGGGTTTGCCTTTGGCTCTTCTCCTGACACTATGATAAAACACCTGACAAACGCAACTTACGGGAGACGGGTTTATTCTAGCTCACAGTTGGAAGGTACAGCAATCATGGCAGGAGACAGAGCAGAAGGAACCTGAAGCAACTGGTCACGTTGCAGGTATAGTCAGAAAGCTGAAGGTGGTACACTGGTCCTCAGCTCATTTCCCTGCTTCAATACAGTCCAGGCAACAGGGCTGCCCACCTTCACAGTAATTGTTAGACAGCAGGTAAACTAGCTGACATAATACATCATGGCAGGGCATAAATTCCTCACAGGAAGAGGCTAAAAGTGCTTTATAAGTATGCTTGTAGGTTTGTGTCTTATGTCAGCCCAGAATCTGTTATACCGACAACATTAACCATCACAGGGCTCTTCCTCAAATTCTAGGTCACTGGCATGTGTTCTCAAGCTTTACAGTTTTATACGCTGTGTGGGCTTTATCTGCATTGTCAACATGACTGGATTTGGAGTCACCACAGAAGCATACTTGCGGGCGTGTCTTAGGTTTGTTTCTAGAAGGTTAACTGGGCAGAGAAGAATCACCTGGAGTGTGAGTTGCACCACTCCATGACATGGTATCTGAAGTGGGTCAAAAGCAGAAAGTGAGCCGAGCAATTGCTTGCATCTCACTCTGCGCCATGACTACAGAGGTCATGTGACCTGTTACCTAAGGTTCCTGTCACCATGACTCCATTCTACCATAGCAGGTTACCTTCAAACTGTAAGCCAAATAATCCTGTCTTTTTTTGTTTGTTTGTTTTAAACAAATTGGTAAATCTTTTATTTTTTTATTTTTTTAATTTAATTTAATTTAATTTTATTTTTTTTTAGATATTTTCTTTATTTACATGTAAATTTTTC
>JADRCD010232121.1:0-12093 GCA_019843815.1 Montemys delectorum
GGCTGTGGAGCTTGCGCCCAAGGTCTGCTCAGGACACCAGCCCAGACACACTTGAAGGAACCCGAGTCACTGGGCTGGTGGAGTTCCTGTGCGCCTGGTCCCGCTGGTCCCAGTTACTCCCAGTGTTGGGACAGATGCTGGTTCCTCCTCACCTCTGATCCTTGGTGTCTTATCTGTTTTTTTCAAGACAGGTTCTCTCTGGGTAACCCTGGCTGTTCTAGAACTCACTCTATAGACCAGACTGGCCATGAGCTCAGAGCTCCACCTGCCTCTGCCTCCAGAGTTGTGGGATTAAAGGCTGCATCACCACTGATCAGAGATGCTGTACTTATTAAACTTGATATGTCATCAGTTTATGAAAGATCTCCTGGTCCCAGCTATGGCTTTTGCCTTATTTCTCATATTTCTCACCTCCATCCTCCCACCTGACAACTCACCATCTGGGACCCTTTGCATTAATTTGGGACACCTGCCTAAGTCCGATACCACCCTACTTAAGAGTGACAGAGACCAGACCCACACTGGCAAAGGGAGCATCTTATTGAGGACTTGACTTGTAGCCACTGTATAGTCACAGTGGGCCAGGGAAATGTAGTGGACACTACAAGTCTTCCTTCAGAAGTTTTCCCAGACGGGTGAGTGGTGCTGGACCCTTGAGTCTGCTGATGAAATAACATGGTGGAGGAAGACTGGTGGATTGGAGACGCATAAAGAGGCAGCCACAGGCATGAGATTGCATCTTTTGCCCTGAAGTCTGACAGGTTGGGAGACCTAAGACCTGGGATACTGAGGGAATCTCAATTCTGGCTGCAGGCTGGCCAGGAATGCCTGCACCTGGAGATCCTCTGGGTCACTGCCGAGGAGGAATCAGTCGGCTGCTAAGTGGCATGTCATGGATTATGGGTTGTCTCCATTTGAAGTGGTGCCATCCTAAACGGGGCAGCAGCTTCTGGTGACAGCTCAGATAGATAAAAGGGCAAGAAGGAAACTTCCGGCCTTCCTGCTGTCACTTTTGCTGGCATGTTCATGTGTCCTGTTCCTGCTGCTGCTGCCCCCCCCTGCTAACAACAGAACCGACTCCTTTAGACTTCCAATGTATAATGAAGACTAGAAGCTCTCCAGGGATCCTCTTATCTTTCAGCACCAGATTGGGACTGCTGAGACACGGAATGCAACCTCATGGACCAAGGAATGGCTGGGTTCTCAGCCACTCCAGTTGTGAGACAGCCATTGTTGAATTAGCAGACTACATCATGTAAGCCATATATGAGATTCATTGCACGTGTTACACACAAGGGCATATGCGTCTGTGCTTGACATATTTTACAGAAGCCCATGTGAAAGTCAGAAGACAACTTGTGGGAGTCAGTTCTCTCCTTCCACCATGTGGGTTCTAGGAATCTAATTCATCAGATACCCTAGAACCAGTTACAGGTGAGTGTGATCTGCCGTGTGAGTACTGGGAAATGAATCCAATTCCTCTCTCTCTGCAAGATAAGCCAGCACTCTTAGCTACCGGACCATCACTCCAACCCTAAGAAACAGAAACAGAAAAAGTGACCTTGTTGACAGCTGCCTCCCAGTTTCTAGGTAATCTGGAAAGAAGATACCTCAGGCCGGTGCCTCCAGACTCCATGTGGAGCCCACAAAACTGATAGCCAATGAGCATCAGCAGGAGGCCATTGGTAGAGGATTGCCCCAGCTGTTCTTAGACAAAGAAGGTAAGGACCAACCTGACCCTTAGTTCCTTTTTTTTTTTCAGGGTTTCTCTGTGTAGCCCTGGCTATCCTGGAACTCACTCTGTAGACCAGGGTGGCCTTGAACTCAGAAATCTGCCTGCCTCTGCCTCCCAAGTGCTGGGATGAAAGGCATGCACCACCACTGCCCCACCCTTAGTTCCTTCTTGCAGAAGATTAACAACTAACAACTATGGGGCAAAGGGGTTCCCTGATCTGGCTCCCTGATCTGGCTCCCTGATCTAGCTCCCTATAGCACTATCCAGATTTTTTTTCTGAGGAGTCTCAGGATCCATTTAAGGATGGATCTGGAGAGGAAGCTGAATTCTTTACATTGGAGCCAAATGTGTTGTGTTCCCAAAAGAGGAAGATTCTGTTCAAGAAAGAATGTAAGTTAAAGGGTATTGGGGAAAGGAGAAAGAAGCCAAGCAAGTTTTTTGAGCCTATCCAATACATTTAAAGCAGTGGTTCTCAACCTTCCTAATGCTGTGCCCCTTTAATACAGTTCCTCAAGTTGTGGTGACCCCCAACCATAAAGTTATTTTAGTTGCTACTTCATAACTAATTTTGCAACACTATGATTTGTAGTATAAATATCTACAGGATATCTGATATGCAACCCCTGTAAAAGGGTCACTCTACCCCAGAGAAGTTGTGGTGCAGGCCTTTAATCCCAGCACTCAGGAGGCAGAGGCAGACAGATTTCTGATTTCGAGGTCAGCCTGGTCTACAGAGTGAGTACCAGGACCACTAGGGAATACACAGAGAAATCCTGTCTCAAAAAAACCGAAAGAAAAGTGGTTTTTTTTTTTAAGATTTATTTATTTTATGTGCATTGATGTTTGTCTGCATATATGTCTGTGTTTGGGTACCAGATCCTCTGGAACTGGAGTTAGAGGTTAGAAGCTGCCACGTGGGTGCTGGGAATTGAACCTAGGTCCTATGGAAAAGCAGCCAGTACTCTTGACCATTAAGCCATTCCTCCAGGCCCAGTAATAGTTTTGTTTTTTTGGGGGGGGGGGTTGTTGTTTTTATATTTTTTAAAAGATTTTATTTATATTATTTTATACATGAGAGTAGACTATAGTTGTCTTCAGACACACCAGAAGAAGGTGTTGATCAAGAGGGTGCAAGCCAAAGAGCAAGCAGCAGATGGAGGGGGTATGGGCACTTGGTTTTTATTCTAATGTTGTGACAGTATTATTCCCCATTGGCTGGGGGCTGGCCTCACTGTCTTTTGAATTGGCTATTTTTAAAAGACTTGGGGCAAAGGAAATGGGGAAATTCGGAAGGGGTCTGCAGCTTCAGTCACCAAAGTTCTGAGACGGTAGCAGGGGCTTTGTGTTCAACTACAAATGTTTACTAGGTTGTGTGTCTGGAGGAGGAAGGGATAAACATTTGCATAAAAGTCTTACAATGTGGGGGAGATAACATGATTTGAATTCATTCTTAAAACCCAAGTTTTACAGTAGCTTATAGAAAAGACTAGTATTTAATGTTTCTTACGAATCCCTCTTTCTTCAAACTCATTAAGAAGGTTGCTGGGCAGTGGTAGTGCAGGCCTTTAATCCCAGCGCTTGGGAGGCAGAGGCAGGCAGATTACTGGGTTCAGGTATAGCCTGGGGGGTCCCTCTATGTAGTCCTGACCGTTCTAGAATTCACTATGTAGACAAAGCTGGCCTCAAATTCAAAGATGTGCCTGCTTCTGCATCCCAAGTGCTGGGATAAAAGGCACACTATATCCGGGCAGTTTTCTCTTAACAGATCTTCATTGCCAATTTTAACACCCACCTCCGCAGCACCCCTTTCAGCCCCCAATCACAAAGAGGTAATCATAGAATCATTTAGGAACCGAATCCGATTTTTGGCTTGTTGGTTTCTGGCAAGGAGGAGGCTGCCAAGAGTTCCATTCTGGCAAGGAGGAGGCTGCCAAGAGTTCCATTCTGGCAAGGAGGAGGCTGCCAAGAGTTCCAAGAAACTTTCTGGCTTTTAGCCAAGAGATAAATTGTTTGTTTTCCCCCTTAAACTGCTTAGCCAAACCTCACCTGCTTTTACCATCCCCCCCTTCCTCCAAGAGATAACCTTAAGAGTATCTGTGCCAGGTGTTGGGTGGGAAGAAAAGAAGTCCTTGCTTAGTACCTGAAAGAGGTATGAGGGAGAAGTCACAGCAAGTTATATGCAGAATCAAGGAAGCCAAAACAAGGTGTTTTAAATGTCCAGATCAAAGTTCACTGGAATCTCTCGCTAGGTTCACAAGAACCTCCCACTATTGGGCTGCTTTTCATTTTTCTTTGACTTTTAAGACTGGTCTCCAGCGATGAGCCCAGGGTCTGACTGTTTGAGACCGTATGATAGACAGCCTTCTGAGTGGCAAAGGTCAGCATGACACCCCTTGAATTTGGCTTCTTAGGGAGAGAAGAGAAACTTAGCCATTGTTTGATTTCTAGGTTAAAGCAGTAGTGGGTTTGGCTCTCGGCTGCTGATAGGCTCTGCAGTTTTGAACTGAGGCAAGATTTGAAGTCTTACAACTGGGTTGTCTTTTCTTATCAAGAAGAAAATTTAGTGAGAAGTAGTTACCTAAATGATGTCTCATGAGTTTAAGTCCAATATCTAGGGAATGTGATCCCTTGGACTGTCAAAAATCAAAACAAACAATGACAAACCCCACATACCGTTTGGGAGTGTATTTTCTTGCTGGGTGTTTAAGATCATATCGATGACCAAAATTAATCATTTGATTTTATTGTCAAGGCCAGTTGAGGATCTAGTTCTGAGGGATCACTTGGGTTTGAGAGTAACCTCTGGCTGTGAGGACAAGTCAAAGGCCTTGCTTAACCATGGCTTTGCTTGGAAGCATGGAGGAAAAATGTCCTTTTTTTTAGACTGATTAGAGTTCACTCAGTAGGGTTTCCATGGCCTCCCTGAACAAAAGGACAGGTGACTTCCCATAGTCACAGGACGTTTGAGCGGGCCTCTGGCACCTAGCTAACCTTGGAGGGCAAGGGGGAGAATAGTCTCCCTTTAAATCCCTTTTACCAGGTGGTAGTGGTGCAACCTCCAATTCCTGCAATCAGGAGGCAGAGGCAGGCAGATCTCTGAGTTCAAGGACAGCCTGGTCTACAAGGCTGTTACACACAGAAACCCTATTTCAAAAAAAAAACCAAAACAGAACAAACCCCTCTGACCGTATTAGTACAGGCTTCTAAGTATAATTATCAAACACTCAGGGTTTCCACAGCTGTGAACAGACACCATGACCACAGCCACTCTTAATGAGGACAACATTTAATTGGGGCTGGCTTACAGGTTCAGAGGTTCAGTCCATTATCATCAAGGCAGGAGCATGGTGGCATGCAGCAGACATTGTGCTGGAGAGAGGTAGCTAAGAGTTCTCCATCTGGATCAGCAGGTGGCAGGAGCAGGAAGAGTGAGTGAGCCACTGGGCCTGGCTTGAGCTTCTTAAACCTTAAAGCCCACCCTCAGTGACACCCCTTTTAGAAAGTCCTCCAGCAAGGCCACACCACCTAACAGTGCCACTCCCATTGAGCCTATTTTCATTCAAACCACCACAAACACCCAAAAGGGCAGTTATACCAGTTTGGTATTTTTAACTACCATGTTATATTTAGATAAAACGTGGGCAAAGACCAACATTTCAAAATAAGCTTTGATTAGACAAACATTTAAAGCACTTCTTGTAATTGTTATCAAGAGCAGATCAATAACTCCATTGATTTAAACAGAGGCTTGACATCAGTATACTGGGCTTCAAGCTTCAAATGTGAATACCATGTGTATCATGTCTACATCTGGTCCTTTATGTGCCTTAAATAACTTAATCAGACCTTCACAACTAGAATGAGCTTTCTAGCTTTCTTTTTACATTCTGGAAACACCAACCATCTTAATATTCATGCACAAATCCCTTTTTACCAAAATATTTTCATTTCTATATCCTTCTAGTATTTTTTACTTGTTTCCTTAATACCACAAGACATAATCACATTAACAAATAAATTTGTCATTTGTTGTGAGAATTTTCCTTGGAGGAGGAGGAGCCACTAAGCAATGTCTATTCCCACTGGATTCTTCACCCAGCATATATTACAGTCTCCCCATAGATGCACAGGTGGAGCCCCCACTACCTAGTTTTTCTTAGAGTATATACTCTAGACATCCCCCCTCAAAAAAAACCAACCACGAGGACATGTAAGATTAGGGCAGAATTACATCTAGCTGGTAGGAGAGGCTGGGTACTCAAGTGAGGCTCCAGTGACTGCCCTTACTCTCTTTTTCTATGAAGGGACATCTACAGTCAACAAACTCAGCTGGCGCTGCAACAAAGCAGGGAACAAATCTCTTCAGAGGAAAGAGGATCTGAACACTCTCCCAGATGGATTCAAAATCCTGGACAAGCCCCCAAATTATTAAAAATATTCTCAGGGTCACACCGAGGAACACCCAAACAAAGCCAAAGCAAAACTTTCCTCTTGATCAAAAGGAAGTATCATTCAAAAATGCACGCACCCAGGCCAGGAAGGACAGCTGGTGTTCCAGGCAAGTGGTGACTGTCTTTTCCCCACTGGCTGGGTCTGACCTCACAGAACTTGTTGGTTAGCTAGTTGGAAAGAATCAGAGCAAATGAAATGAAAGCAGGAAGCGAAGCGGAGGCCACTTAAGTCACTTTGTGTAACAAAGGTTTTACCAGGTTGGGAAGGGATTAAAACATTTGCATAAAAATCATACAAGCTGGAGGGATATAAAAAGATTGAATTATCTGTCAGTTTCACAGTATTTGATAGAAAGGACTAGTATCTAACATTTTTTATACTGTATCCCTATGCTGGTTGGCTTTACTGGCTTTGAACACAGATTGTAAACCCTTTGTAGATTACACAATAAATTAATTCCGTTGTAGACTCTGGATTGGTTTGTATTTGAAAGACATACTCCTAGTCAGCACCAATTTTACTCCAAGAATCAGTGACCCTGGCAAGGGTAAGATACACTCAAGCCTGAAAGCTTGGGAAGATGTAAAAACATTCTAAGATACAGAAAGTAAGTCAAGGATGACAGTGGTCACACATCTAAGCCCAGCACTCTAGAAGAGGCAGAATACTGCTGTGAGGTCCAGGGCAGCCCAGGATACAAAGTGAAACACTGTTTCAAATAAGTCTACCAAAAGGAAGCAGGGAGACAGTCACCCACAGTCCCAGTCTAGAGGTTAAAGCAGGAAAATCAGGAGTTCAAACTGTTAATCTAGGGGCTGGAGAGATAGATCCGAGGTTGAGAGTGCTGGCTGCTCTTCCAGAGGACCAGGGTTCAATTCCCAGCACCCACATGGCAGCTTACAACTGTCAGTAACTCCATTCCAGGGGATCCTACACCCTCACACAGACAGACATTCATGCAGACAAAACAATGCACATGTAAATAAATCAATAAAAAATCATAACCTGGCTACATACCAGCTTTGAGTCCAGACTTTGTCTAAAAACAAAGAAATCAAAGCTTATATACCCTATTTACCCCAGGTATATATAGTATATGACAAGGGTGTGACATCGAAGCTGTCACTCAAGGATCAAGGTTATATCAATCATAGGCTGGCTATTAGGATGGCCAGGGTCGTGTAGAGTGTACTCAGCCCTCTCTGGCCATGAGTGCTGATTTCCCAGGCTGTCTGTTCTGGTGATCCGATGAAGCTGCTGCCTTGACAGGGATTATACAGAATCTAAGGTGACAGGGCTGTCATACCAACAGTGCAGTCACCCAACAGTGTGGTCACTTGCCAGTCAAAGGGCTGCATGGCTGATGGTCCCCTGATCAAAATTCTTGTTGTTGATAGTTTTCAGGTTGGTTTTTTGAAGCAGGGATTCATGTGGCCCAGCCTGGCCTGTAGCTGAGGATCCCGATGAAGTCCTGATGATCCTCCTGGCTCCATCTTCTAAGTACTAACATGACAGGCTCAGCCACTCTGGCTGGCTCTACAGCTATTTTTTTCAGAGAGCCTTGAATTTCCTCTAGTAACTCTTAGAGACAGGCTTTCTGTTGTAAATAGCAAAGACAAGGTCATAGGAGACAGAAGCTGAAGTGAATCACCCTTCATAGAGCGTTATGAGGGAGAGCTACAGGCTCATGAACAGAGGCGGCCATGATGGGGCCTGAAGTGAGAGAGCATAAGGAAAGAGAGCCACCACCTATAGCATGATGGGGACCCTGAAGGGAAAGAAAGAGGGGGCGTTTTACAAGTTTTTTGGGGGGTGTGTATGTGATAAGATATGTATTACATGTATTACGTGACCTAGCCTATGTGGTGTGAGTCACAAGACAGGAAGGAGCTAGATAAAAGTAAAGTTATAAGTCAAAGTTGTCTGGGCATCAGAGTGTCTGGGCTTGGTGCTGTAGGGGGCTAGAGAGACCGGAACTCTAGGAGCTGTGAGGTCACAGCAGCTCTCTGTAGCTGGCCTTGAGAGACAGGGAGGTGTGGCCTCATTCTGGGGAGAGGGAGCAGTGGTTAGAAGACCTGGCTTTTGCCACTGCCCTCTGAGCACCCTTTGTAACCCACTTTGTTCTGTTGATTTTTCTTTAAACTTTCCTGAGACTGGGACTCAGGTAGCTCTGGCTGGCCTCAACCTTGCAGTGTAGCACAGGATAACCTGCTCCTCCTGCCTGTGCCTCCCCAGGGGCTGGGATTACAGGCATGGGCAGCCACATTTACATTTGGTGCTGGGGAATCAAACCCAGGGCTTCAGGCAAGTTAAGCACTCTACTACTGAGTTACAACCCCCACTGTCATATCTTTTCTAAGAATAGTCCCGAACCTTTGCTTTCAGGAGTCTGAGCTGTGCTGCCAGTGCTGACTGACATCATTCCTGCCAGAAGACCTCTGACCTTAGTGGTCATTTCCCGTCATTACCTTTCACCCTTAGGATCTCCCTTCAGAGAGAAATCCCAAGTCTCTTCCCTCTATTTCTTGAGGTAAATTATATCCCTGGCTTGGCATCTGACCTATGCCCCACCCAGCCCCTTTCCCCAACACTTGCAGTATATACTAATGTTGCAGAAGTGGGAGGTGGGTTGGTAAAGACTTTATAATCCCAAGAAAGGACCTGAAGCAGACTTAGAAGGAAGATGGTTATACAGTCACAGATCCCACCCAGAGAGGAGTTAATTCATGGCAGGCAGAGTGGAGGGTGGGCCTAGACTGGATCAAGTGGTGGAAGATAAGAATGAGGTCCAAAACCAGCATGTGGTGATGTGGGCCTCTAGTCCCAACAAGTGGGGCAGTGCACGGTAGTACTCCCAGCTCTCTCTATGGTCAGAGGGCAGGCAGAGAGAGGAGGCTGCCCGCAGAGAGAGGAGGCTATCTGGAAACTCATTGGTCAGCTAGCCTGGCATATGCAAAGGAGAACAAGAGACCCTACCTTAAGAAAGGTCAAAAGCAAGATCTGATGCTCAGGGAGGCCCTGTGGCCTACATCCACCCACCATGTCAGGTATTGGTCTCACACACACACACACACACACACACACACACACACACACACACACAGGAGGTGGGGGACACAGAGACAGAGAGAGACAGACAGAGAGAGAGAGATTGAGAATGGGCAGAGATTCTGAGGGAGAGCCTTTAATGGCATTTCGTGGTTTCGTGGTCACATGTAGCCATGTAGGATAACAAAGGACTTACTATGTCACCAGAAAAGACAACTCCTGATCCAGCTACCCCCACCCTCAGGAGTACAGGTCCGAGTTTCCACACTGCCCGTTATGTGTTTTAGCAGGAGGAATGCATAGCTTCCTGCACACTACGGTAGCACTCTGCAAATTGCTTTCGTTCCTTAGTCCTAATGCCCTTTCTATGAATGTTTTATGACATTCATTTATTTTATGTGTGTTGGCAGTGGGCATGCAGGCCTCAGTGCACATATGGAGATCAGAGGACACTTGGAGGAGTCAACTTTTTCTAATGTATGGGTCTTGGGGATAGAACTTGAGTAATCACGATATACCCATTGAGCCATCCTTCTGGCCCCTAGTATCCTTTTTAAATAACAACCCCTCATCTTTTTTTCTAGAAGGCTTATTGGTGTGACAGTAACCAAGTCATCAGGTCCTAGGACCTCTGACTTCTGTGGTCAAGTCTGTTGCCAGGCCCCCCCCCCCAACCCCCCAAAAGGATCATAACTCAGAGAGGAGAATTCCCAATAGTCTCCGAGTTTCTTTCATCTATTTCTCGAGGTGAGTTAAGACTTTTGGCTTATCATCTGTCCTGTGTCCTCATGGCCACTTTCCTGGACACCTGTACTTCCTAAGGATGCAGGGATTGGAGGTGGCATGGTAAAGCTCTTATAGCCCCGGGAGGGGATCAAAAGGGAACTTGGAAGGAAGATGGTTCTACAGTCACAGATCTTACCCAGAGAAGGGGGGTGCCCCATGGCTAGGCAGGGCCAAGGGTGAGCACCAAATCTGTCTGTAGAACACAGGTTGATGGGAGGGTGCTCAGTGTGCAGATGTGCACATGCAATCTCAGCACTCAGGAGCCTGACGCAGGAGAATCACAAGTTCAAGGTCAGTAGGCTACGTGGAAAGTTGCAGAGTAGCCCAAGCTCTTAAAACAAAGTTGCAGAATGTGGAGCAAAGTCTGAGGTAGAGACTTTTCTGGCACTTCTAAGGGAAAAGCCAACCTGGGCATGGCAAGCATTGGCAAACTAGAATAGTTCAATGGGTTTGGGTACAGAAGTGGTGGCTTGTCGCCTGATACCTGGCTCTGGGTGAGTTAGGAGAAGAGAAAAACTGGTTTGAGTGTGAGACTTAAATCAGGAAGTTGTCAGGAATACAGACTCAGGACTGGTTAGTTTGTTCAAGATAGCCACGCCCCTGGTAGAGAGCGTTTTTTTTTTTTTTTTTTTTTTTTTTTTTGGTTTTTTTTTTGTGGCCCCAAACAATGACCTACCTAACAGCATAAACCTCCCCAAAGCCTTCAAGCTTTGGGAAATTCCAAAACATCCTAAGATACAGAAAGTAAATTGGGTATGGTTATATACACCTGAAAACCCAGCACTCTAGAGGCCAGGGCAGGAGGCTTGCTGTAACTCAGATGGGTTAGAAAGTGAGACCCTGTCTCAAAATACAAAACAGAGTTCTGCATGGTGGCACATGCCTATAATCCCAGCACTCTGGAAGCTGAGCCAATATGCCTGTCCATACATCCAAAGCCAGGCCGGTCGTGTGAGTTTCAGGTCATCCAAAGACACCTAAAAAAAAAAAAAGGAGAGAAATTTGTTAATAAAAGCTAGCTGGGAATTCAGTTTAGTGTTTGCCTATAATACTTATATGTGGAAGGCTCAGTCTAGAAGATCATGAGATCATTAGTTTGTCTGTTGTTACTTTGAGGTAATGTCTCATAGTCTTAGTCCAGACTGAATAGAAGTCACTATGTAAGCCATAGGCTGTGGCCTCAAGTATAATAAAATCCTCTTGCCTTAGCATTCTAAGTGCTTGGATTTCAGACTTGAGATACCACATTAAGCTAGGATTTCAAGTTTGAGGCCACCCTGAGTTACGGATTGTTTCAAATTATCAGCACCATGCCCTCTGCCTGCAATTAACTAGCATGCACAAACCATAAGGAGGATGGAGAGGAGCAGGTGCAGTGGACAAATGCAGCCTCGAAGGCTTCCTTCCAGCTGTCACTTCAGTTACTAAAACGCTGGGTAAAGTACCATTATCCTGTAGTCCCAGCTACTCAAAGTCATCCTCGCCAGCAAGCTGCAGGCTGGCAGGGACTGTCAATAAACAATAAATCACACTATAGACCAAGATGATACTGAGCAAAGAAAATGGTGCTGGAGCTCTGGCCATATTTCATGATATCTTGGGAAGACACAGTAACAAACAGCATGGCATCTGCACCAGACAGACGCTAGATAACAGACTGGGATAGAGACCCAGATACAAACCTACACAACCAATCACCTGATTGTTGGCAAAGGTTCCTAAATATACACAAAAGAACACACATGGTATGCACTCAACGGTGTTAGGAAAACATGTAGATGAGTGAAACTAGGCCTATATTGTCTCTCCCTGGTGATCAAAGAGCTTAATGTAAGATAAACTCTGCCACTGTCATGAAGTAGGAGACAGATTCTGAGACAGACAAGGACTTCCTGAAAAGAACCTCACTCACTCAAATACTGCTAGCAACTAACAGGATGGCATAAAACTAAAAGGCTTCTATGCACTAAAGCTGCATCTGAATGAAGACAGAGCTTGCCAGTGAGGAGGGTCTCTGCTGGGCATCTCACCTGGGATTTAGATCTACAATATATACAATCAATTCAAACAAC
>JADRCD010232122.1:2704-16591 GCA_019843815.1 Montemys delectorum
GAGGAATCTGAAGGATGAGTTAGAGCTCACTAACTCAGGTAAGACAAGAAGTGGTAGGTGTGAAGACATAGCAAGTGCTTGAGTTGACAAGCCATTTGGAGAGGTTTATAGCACAGAGAGTTGAGATAAACATGCCAAGAATTGATTGATTAGATAGATTGATTAGATACATGTGGAGGGGCTTATAGCACAGACAGTTGAGACCAACATAGCAAGAATTGGGTCATAGTCTATAGTAATGGCGTGAAGTCTTGTCTTCCCTAGTCATACTGAGACTTGGGTAGAAAGTGCATTATAAGTATACGCTAAGACTGCATCCGAGGCTTAAGTTCTGTCCTGTTCCTTCCTCCATTTGAGATGAGGCAGAGAATGGGCTGAACCTTGATTTGCCCGATGAATCTTCTATCTCAGTATGTGAATGCTGTCCACTTACTCAAACAAGATGGGGCAGTACTGCCTCCACTAGATAGACCAAGGTTACGACTATGTATGGTCTAGCCTTACATCTTACTGCTGTTAATGAGTGTCGGGGTCACCTATAGCTTTTCCTTTAATGACTAAAAGTAATCTGGGACGGGGAGGAGTAAGCAGGCAGAAGTAGCCGGGTGGTGGGGTGCAGTCGTGGGGACAAAGAAGACACATAGTTAGAAAGGCAGCAGGACGGTTGCAAGACATGAAGGTTATTGCATAACGTTTGTAGGCTGCGATGACTTTTCAGCCTTAACCTGTCTAGTGCCGTTCCTCAGGTCACTCTTCTATTAACTACTAATCTGGGAAAGAAGCACAGATGAGCCTCATACCTGTTCCTTCAGCAGGGTGGGATAGGATCAAGAACTTTGTAAGTGGTAGCTATTTAGATGAGACTCAGACTGTCCTGTAGAATGATTAATCATAGTGATTATACCAAAAGTTAATGTGGAAGTGATTGTATTCTCTTCTGCCCTGTGACTACTCAGGTGTCACACCTTCTGCATTTAAAAAACAAATTGTACAATAATACAAATTCTTCTGTCACTTAGAGAAATGGCTTCAGATTAATATTTGTTAGGTATCTATAGACTTGTTTTTGAATCTAAGCTGGCTTTGAACTTTCTATGGAGCCAAGGATGGTGTCCACCTTTCAAGTATTATGTCACAAGCTCATATCTCCTTACCCTACTGCCTTTGGGTGGATTCTCTGATGAATCATTAAAACATGGGTTTTAAAAATGTAGGAGGTGGTCTATGTTTTTGTGACTACGGATTCTTTGTGTATCCAAGGCTGGCATAAGCACTCCACATAGCACTGGGCTGTGCCCTCCAGTTGATCTTTTTTCTTCAGAGTTCAGAGTACTATGGTTATAGATATAATCTACCATGTCTGGCTATGTTTAGGACTTAAAATATATTTAAGATTCTAGTTACCTAAATGCTATATTCTATGTTCTATCCTAAGAAACCTTTGAAATATCTTCTAAATACTCCATTTTGTTTTTAAGTAATTAAGTCTGGGCATGGTGGTACATCTGTATTCCTAATGTTCTAGAAGCAGAAGCAGGTGAATCGTGGAAACTTCCAGGTCAGCCAGCCTTGTCAACAGCATAGTGAGTGCTGGCCAGCTAGGGCTATGTAGCAAGTCCCTGTCTCAAACCTACCCTCTTTCTCCCTGTAAAGAGGAGTCATCGCTGCTGACTGGGGACCATGTGATTTCACTTGACGAATGGACGTTCCCATCCATACCATTTCCTGGTTGCCCTGTACAGTGGCTATGACATTGGCAGAGTCCCTTTTACTTTCTGTCCCTTTAAACCAAAATCAGGGAGGTAGAAATGCTGCGTACATTTTACTTTTTCCAAGGCTTGTTCATCTCTGGTTTTCTGCTTTTTATGTTGCTGATAAAATTATTCTGATGGTCTATAAAACTCAGTTTTCTAATTTGCCTTTAGATATGTCAGAAACCTACTATCAGAAAAGTTCAAAAATCAGTGATGGGTAGAACACTTCCAAATAATATTTAGTAAGCTTTTTTGTACTGAAATCACCTGTACATCCTCCAACTGAAGGTCAATTTGCAAAACTGAGGATTCATGAAGAAACTATTTAGATGGAAAGTTTCCCTTGTATTGTTGGAATTAATGTATGCCAGTCGGATATTTGCTGCCTACTATTTAAGAAATGGGTTCTGACAGCCCAGAGATAGATTCAAACAGTATACCTCAGTTTTAAGCCAACAAAATATGTTTCTATTTTTCAATGTTTGATAGTTGTCATTATTTATGGAATAAACTGAAAGTTGAATGAATTTTTTTGTTGTTCTGTTAAAGCACAGCATCTTCCTCCAAGAGTTTTAGGTATGGATCAGGAAATTGATTGGAGATGGTTTACTATGAAAGTGTTTCTTGCAGAAAGTCAATAAATACAATTTTGAACCTGTAGGGGTGTGTTCATCTGTCAGTTATAATATATTATAGTAACATTTAAAAATATATCCCAGATTTGTAAGGACTTCATATTAGCTTGGATTTCTAACATTTAGTCCAAATAACTAGTCTTTAAATTCAAAGATTAATAGCTTATTTAGTTTTATTTCCAAGTATGTTTAATAGGCTAATTCTTTTCTAATTTTAGTACTAGGGATTGAACCCAGATCTCTTACATGTCCCACAACATTGTACCAGTGAGCTACATTCCTAGCTCCGTTTTTTTTGGAGACAAGATCTCAATAAGCTGCCTAAGCCAGCCTCTGTATTCCAAGAGCATCCTCCTGCCTCAGCCTCCTGAGCAAGTTTGAGGACAGCCCTGCAACTTTTCTTACTTTTTGATTCACAAAAACATTTTCACACTACTTGTTACATTAGTTAGTATATGTTACACCTGACTGGGAAACATTGTATCTTGCACTTTCTTTGATTCAGTTAATGCACAATGGAAGCTTTGGATGTTTTTGATTTGCACTAGTTTAGGTTAGGTATAGTCAATTAGACATGTATATCTTAGCCCTCAAACACCTATGTTAGATTAGCATAAATTAATTTGAAAAGGGAGGGAGAGAAACCAACAATTATTTAGGGAAGTAGTGACTGTTGTGGGATTAGTGTTGAGCCTGCCCTTGGTTTTGCAATTTATCTTCATCTTCCAGAGTGTACAGCTGTCTTCTCTTGGCCACCCAATGCAGCTGTCCCTCCTCTGCAGGCCCCTCTCTTACCACCCAGGCTGTGCTCTTGTTCTCTTACTTGATAGGACATTTCCCTGGTCTCTTGAGTTTTCTGGCTTCTAATCCTTATCACCTATAACTCCAAATGAACATTTGTAAACATTGACTTCTCAGTATTAAAAAACACAACTTTCATTGCCTTTATAATAAATCCCAGAGTTTTTTCTTTCTGTGTTTACTGTCACCCATGATCTTTGACAGTTATGTCCCTCCCAGATAAGTCATAATGGCTTTTGGGACCCTGCCCCTGGCCAGGCCTTTCAGTATTCAACCATAGCATTTGTTGTTCACACACTGTTAGAGTCACACGCTCTTCATCCTCCTTCAAAACCTTCAACTCTCATCTGGAATGGCAGCATCTTGGCTCTTTGTCTCCCCAGGTCTGTCTCTGCCCACCCATTCATCCATCTATGGGTCCCCAATGGTTTTATGCTCTTTGTCATCTGCTTATTGTGGTATTGTATATGTATTATATATGGTATGTATGTGTATTTGTATGTGGTATTATATGTGTTTATATATATGTGGTATGTGTGTGTATTTATATGTGGTATATATGTGCATTTATATATGTGGTATTGTATGTGTATTTATATGCGGTATCTATGTGTTGACTGTCACCATGATAGTCCATTTCTCAGTCCAGAGTTTGTGTGCAACATTTTTTTTCTTCAGTATTGATAGTGACTGTGTTTGTCTCATTTTTAAGGATATTTTCTACAATTATCCAGTAAGGATGCCAGTGTGATTGTAACATCATTCCCAACCAATATTGGTGTCTACAGTCTTCAGTATTTACAATCTAGCTGAGTACGCATGTATTTCATAACAAATAGAATAGCAGATTCTGTTGGAGCCTGTGCTAACAAGTTAATTGAATGCCTTGTGACAGATGCAGAACTTGTTGACTGTGTGCCTGGGAGATCCTTAGCTATTTTACTTGTAGGGTTTCCCCTTAGGCCAGGACAGGAAAGGATGACAGAGGTCACTAGCCGCAGGGGACATTCTGTGCACAGACTTCCACTGGATCTCCATGGCTGTAGTAATGACTTCCTGGGCGGTTGGTAGGGGCAGCTCCTTTTGAATTTGGATCTTCCCGTGATCAACTTTGAACTTGTGCTGAAATCCAGAGTAACAGTGCTGATGTGAGTGTATGGGGCCAACGAGTAGGATCCAGGATCACTGCTTTAAAGTCAGATGTCACAGTGCCAGAGGGATGGCTCAGTGGTTATGACCAAATTGTAGTCATGCTCAGCTTTGAGTCCTAGCACACACACAGTGGCTCTTTGGGCCCCTGTGGGCACCAGGCTCCTATGTAGGGCACAGATATACATATAGGCAGAAACACCCGTACATGGGGGACATGAGACATTACATGGGTACCTGTTTAAGTCATGGTTCACCTCCAGTTCCCAGCCTTTCCTGGGGTCGGATGCTTCCCTTAGCTTGACATAAGGCTGAGCAGAACCTCACAGCCTCACGACTTTCAATTTTTCCATCTTTGAGGCTGTCTTCTCTGTTTTCTTTGTCCTTATGGCCTTTTGTCAGCCTCTCAGTCAGGCTTTGGGAGAATCTAATCCTACTTGCACGACTGCTGTGTTGTATTTACTATGAAGTTACACCTATTATGTTTTTCATTTTGATTATTTTAAAAAGGAATAGATACATAGGGTTTGAGAGTCTAGCGGTCAGTTGTGGTGTACAGTGCCCTTCCCGGTGCCATCCCTTCTATACTAGTCCTGCTAGAACAATGCCTGCCACTCTGCAACTTGCATTTTGGACTGTCTGAGAGATCACAAGCTACACTTAGATCTTCACGGGTGTAGCAGCATATTTCAAATTATTCAGTAATTTGCTTTTTATATCAGCTTTTTAATATAAATACTTCAATAAAAATCCTTCATTGCTATAATAGTGTCTCACAGTATTTAGTGTTATTATCTTATTGCCAAATAGTGCTTTAATTTTTTTTGTGAATGTCCTTCATTTAATACAGAGTCTGAGGTGGGTATTGTGCTTTCCATGTTATATACCAGGACGCTAGGCACAAATGCTTTACCGGGGCCCAGGAGCCTGGCTCAGTGAATAAGGCTTGCCATGGTGCTATGCAGGCATGAGGAATCCAGCATCCACAGAAAGGCTAAGAGTGAAGCTCTCCTGAGGTAGGCGGGGGAAGGATCAGGGCTTGTGAGCCAGCCTGACCAGCAGGAGGGGCACACAGGAAGGGATGCTCCAACTATCAGTTCACTAAGAGACTGTCTCAAGAGAATAGAGCAGAGACCCCCCCCCCCCGGCTTGCACATGGGTACACACATGGGCACACACATTCATGCACACTGAATAACCAGACTTGTTCAGGATGATGGCAAATCCGGGTAGTGTCAGGACTTCATTTCTGGCCTGGGGCCCCTCCTTAAGGAGGTAGCCGTCAGGCTCCTTAGGCTTCTCTGCAAAAGCAAAACGCTTTTTATTTCCAGTTGATTTTATAAGTCTTGGATGGGCATATTGGATCTTAAAAAAATAATGGATTTTAACCATTTTGCTTGATTCAATGAATTAGGAAAATCATTGTTTGTACTTGGTGATGAGACCACGACTTATTTTTGAGGGTGCAGTGTTTTCGTCATGGAAACACACACCCAATCCTTTTCCTCAGCTTCGCCTTCCTTTACTCACCTGTTAGGTCATAATTTGCAGTTTAATCTTTTTCAAATTCTTTAGAAAGGAAGCTGTGAATGCTGTGACTTTTCCTGTTGTAAGAGGCTGGCGAGATAGTCATGTTCCTTGGAGTAGCTGGGCGTAGACTCGCATTAACTGTAGCGTAACTCACGTTACACAGGTACGAGATTCCCCAGGTACTGAGCGAGACAGGATCTGACTTTGGGCTGCTGGGTTCCACATTTTACGAGGCTCCGCTTTCTGGGCATCTCCCCGTGCTCCTTGTCTCTCGGGTTGTAATGCTCTTGCTTGAAGGTTCACTTTTGAAACACCACAAGAATGAAATTAAATTTATGGTCCGCTTATACAAGTTAAATCAAACTGGGTTTTCATTCCGAAGATGTGTGCAGGAAATTTTATTGTTGAATGTTTATCTTTTGAAATTGTTTGTAATTTTATAGAAATAATTTGTCTTCAGCCAAAAGCTTGGCATCATTGCCGTGTATGTGTGGGTGTTCTCCCATAATCCCAGCCTCACTCACAAACCTAGGGCAGCTGGAGTTTATGCTTAGCCCAGGCTAACTCCACCTCAGAAAACTGCCCCAACATTCAACAGATAAACACAAACCAAGCAGGCACACAGAGAGGGACAGAGGCTTCTAGACTCGATCACTTCCACCAGCTTTCTTCTTCCCTGGCATAGTCTGTGCTGTCTGCCCTTAACTAAGTCTGAGACATGACGCCTGTACTGAGGTGTCTTTCCTTTCCATCAGAACACCCTGAAAGGTGCAGCTGAATTCCTCGCCAAGGTGACTTTCTCGTCCTCCAGTGTCTCACTATTTCACTCCACGTCAGTGTACCACTGTGAAGGACAGGAGGGCACAGCACACAGTTTATGTATGGAAAAGGTAAAGTAGCTAGCTAGCTAGCTTCTTCACACGCACACATCCACTCTTTATGTTATCTCATTTCCCTTAGGTAATTGTTGATTTTATTTCATCACTATGAGAATATAAACTTGTTTTCACAATAATTTGTAATTAGGAATTTCATTAAAAGTGAATTAAGACATGAATATGTATGAAGAAATTAGATGTTCTAACCATGAATATATGGCATCCCAATGTCTTGAGTGAATTACAGACTTTACTCATTTCTGGGCCATTTGTTTTATATATAGATTAAATGCAGATAATTACTCATTTGACAGGTTATTTTATTACTTTGATATATCTCTAAGTACCATGTGCAGTTATGGGATGATTATTGTTATAATTTGATTCATTAATAATGAAAATTATCATTTTTACATGAATTCAGATTTGAAAGTTGGAATTTGGTTTTGTTTAAAGTCAGTTTTACTGACTTTTGGCTTAGTAACGTACTTTTAAAATTGTGAGTTTTAATAATTTTTAAGTTCCACATTAAACATAAAAATTTAACTATTTTTAAGTCAAACTATAAATATTGGCTTCCGTAAGGAACCATGAATGTAATTTATACCTGTTTCACTTAAAAAGCAGTGAATTAATTTTATACACCACATTGATGTATTAGGTTTAAGATTTACCTTCAGTGTTTATAGGACTCTTTGATCACATCCACAGAGCATCTAAATGTTTGATAATTGTTTAGTCTAACCCTTCAGCAGTACTGCATGCCTATGGATAATACATGGTTAAGTTGCTTAGAAAATATTTGTAAGCTTATTAAGATTCATTCAGCGAAAGAATAAAATTAAAAGTTCCTAATCTAATGTCATGTTTGAATGACCATTTTTTAAAGTTGTGTGTGCTTTTCCCCAAAGACTGCACGTTTCTGATTCAAAGTCCATTTTATCTGCTCTCCTTGGCTGTCCCAGGAAAGCACATCTCTCCTCTATGGAATGCATTTTATTTAATTTTATAGTTTTTATGATATCATATATTAGAGATTGCCAAAAATATAGAAAAATTTTAGAGAACATTTTTGGATTTGATGGATTAGCACTCTTGAAAGGGAAACAAAACACTAACTATTCCTAATCCTGCATTATTTACCGCTTGAGTGGTTAAATGCTACTTTCAGCCTCATAAAATTAAAAGGGAGAAATCTGCCAACTGTAGCCGGAATTGGATTTAGGAAGAGTGGTACAGAGCCAAAATATCGCTACAGAATTAAATGTCAAAAATCTTCTTTAATAGTAGATATATAGGTCACAGTGCTTGGTTATGATTAATACATTTAATCTAAATCACAGAAAGGTGCACTCTCTCTTTCCATAAAATACAATAGGACACAAATCAGTTTTACTGTAGATGGATAACAATCGGAAAATAATGCATCTTCCCGCCCAATAAATTGTCAGTTATACCTTTTAACTAAAATCAATTCATCATTCCAAAATTTATTGCAATTTCTAATAATAAATCTCCTCAAATGTTTATTCATTTGGCTTTTGATACATTTGTGCCACTTCTGCTATGGTCTAATGTTTTCTCTTTTGATTCATTGTAAATTAGAAAATCTATTTTCAGTCAATTTCCTAGTGAGGAAGTTAAAATCTATCACCTCGCACCTTCTTCACTCTCCTGTGTACATTTTAATACCCTTGAACTTGAACTTAAATGCAATCCAGTAAATTCTTTTCAGGAGGAGATTAAAGGACTTTTCAGCGTAACTTGCAGGAAGGCTAAGGTTCCGTAAGGCGAGAGCGCTTAGAAAGTTGTTAGATGACAGTTCCCATTGATTCGTTTTGAATTGCAGTCCACGGGTGTGCCGTCAGTCCAGGTAAAGTGTTCACAGGGAGACAGGATCTGTTTGAATTAGGGTCAAATACTGATCATAATTGGAACCTGTGTCTCAACAGCATTGACTCACAAGTGCCGTTCCACGTGAGCAGAGCTAGCTGTGTCTGACCGGCGTCTGTACTGAGATCTTCACATAGCTCTAGTTTGGTTGCACGCTTTTATTTTGTAAATATGTGTTTTTCTAATGCTGCCTCATAGTCCATCCTAAGGCCAGAAGTCATCTGCTTATTCTTAGGAAGTAGATCCCGAGAATGTAGTTGCTATCTTTAGAAGTTTATGTGGCATCTGAACACTTTCCATCTTTGCTCTCTCAAATTGCACGTCAGTCCATTTCTGACAGTGCAGTGAGCGCTAGCTGTGCACCATACTGGCCTCCTCCACTCTCCCAGCACCCCCACTGTGCTTTCATACAGAACTTGAGAAGGAAAGCAGGGATTAGCCGCTTCTCTCATTCATTCAATGAAAGTGCATCTATTCCCAGCGGGTCCCTCTGAGCTAGAGTGAGTGGCAAATCTAAACTTTTAAACTTACCCAGAATTCTCCAGCACTTTTTCAGAATGGTTATTGTGAGGAATGAAGATGGTATTGACTACTTTGACTGAAATCTGTAACTTCCTGGCAGATTGGTCGAGTTGTAACCATAGGAGATGACACATGACTGATGTAGCAGCTAAGGATCAGTCGTGCTGTGGTTAGAGTAGCCTTCTGAGAGCTCAGCATTTTGAGTAACTGCATATTAGCATGAATATTCTACTACAAAGATCAGATTTTGCAAGTCTCTCCTTTTCTTTTTCTTTTTTTCTCTTTTTGGGGTCTTGTGCTATTGGGGATTTTTACCTGGGGTTCATACATCGAGGCTCTTTATCTCAAAGTAGTACATTCAAAAATATCTGTGAACTTAAAAATTAAATATTAAGAACTCAATTAAAAAATTTAATATTTTGATAGATTCTTTAAAATATATTATTCGTTTGGGTTAACCAAATTAATTTCTATATTAAAAAGTTTTGATAAATGCAGCTGGCTATACAAGCTTTAATCTCTGACTTCTGTGTATTTCTTAATTTGTTTTCCTTATCACATAAAACATGAAAGTATATCAATCATGTTCTTTCAAGTAAAAATACATAAATATCAAAAGCTTGTGCCTTTTAAAGACCAGTAATAGTTTTTATTAGCATACATTAATATACTTTAATATTTTCCTTATGCCATTTTCACACACACACAGACACACACACACAGACACACACACACAGACACACACAGACACACGTGCACACACACACACATGATGTACTTTGCTCGGTTCACTCTTATGACCCTTTGATGTCCCTCTCTCCCTTCTAGATCCCATTCTGTTTTCCTTACTTTTGGTAAACCATTGAGTTTATTTAGTGTCACTTAGAAGAGTATTGAGTGACTTCCCTGGGCCACAGCACAGAATAAACCCACCTTTTCTCTCAGCAGCTATTACCTGTCTGTCTATCCTCAAGGAGAGGTAGGTCCTGTGAGCCCCTCCCTTCCTCCTTAGCAACCTTTCAGGGAGGAGCAAGCCCTGGGACTCCGCCCCCTCATAATGGAATGTTGACCACACCCAGTCTTAGGCAGGTCTGTGGGTGGAATCACAGAGCTCAGCAGTGCCAGGGCTATGTCATGCCTGGAACACTGTGCTCCCAGCACTCCATTCAACCCACCAGCTCTCAACATGCCTAATTTAGAGCTGAGCACTCAGCAGTCATTCCTTCAGCACTTTGATGGGTTCTGAGTTGCTATAGTTACCCCTTCCCCCTTCAGAAGGAAGCTGCTTTGACCAGAGTGTACAGCAGCACAATCTATGGATGTCATCATAGCCCAGCAGCCTCGGTGTTGATGCTGGTGCCCTTTACTTATCTAATCTATGCGTGTCAAATCGAATTCCTTCTGTCCCTCTCTGCATTTTTAGGCCTCTCACTTCTCCTTCCTGAGTGTGCCTTGTCAGCACCTACTGATCTACCCTTGTCACCAAGTGAAATACTGCAGGACTGGGGTTCAGGTTTGGAAACGTCCCCCTCAAGATGCAGAAACTTCCTCTGAAATCTGTGCCCATCCCTGAGGCATGGCTTCTTCAGCCTGAGCTCCCACTTCCCTACTGACAGATGACTGTTGTAGAGTCTCTGCAACAATGCAGACAGCATGGACCTGAGAAGACAAGGATTCCTTCCATCCCTTGCTTTCCTAACTATATGTTGTTCACAGAGCTTCAATGCTCTCATCCTTAGGGGAGAACAGATGACATGAGCTGCATTACTCATCTACCTCAAGTACCCAGAGCGCAGGTGTCTAAGGGGTCAAGGCAGTCAGGACTAGCTTTGGGAAGTCTCCACACCCTGGAGCACACACTCCCTGGGACAGGTATTCAGATGTAAAACATTTACAGAACTCTTCTGTCAGCAAGGCCATCCACAGAAACTACAAACCAGGGCGTGGCTAACGAACTTCCTGACCTTGGCAGGATGGGGAGAGGAGTGCCTACATGGTGAAAGTGAGCTTTCAGTGTGTCCTGTGAGAGTGGAAAGATGGTAAGTAGACCTGCATAGTAGACCTCTTTGGATCCCTTAGGGAAGGGCAGCCTTCCCTGTGCAGACCCAGCACAGTTTGATGGTGTTTCCTGAAAGGTTCCTGACCACAGAGGCACTGTAGCAGCCCGTGGAGAGTCGGCACTTTTCTGAGGACCTGTTACCTCTGCCTTCCTTGTCCTGATTGAGTCTGTGCACTATGGTACCCAGTTACTGTTTCCTTTAATCCTGGAGAGCAGAATGAATTTTTTTTCTTTTTTCTTTTTTTTTTTTCTTGTACATACATCTAGTGTTTTATTTATTTATTTATTTATTTATTTTTATTTTTTTAATTAGGTATTTTCTTTATTTACATGTAAATTTCTCCTTTCCCAGTTTCCCCTCCAAAAAACCCCAACCAACCAACCAAACAAAAACAACAAGAACAAACCCCTGTTGCCTCCCCCCTCCCCATGCCTGCGACCCCACCCTCTCCCACTTATTGGCCTTGGCATTCCCCTACAATGGGGCACAGAACCTTCACAGGGCCGAGGTCCTCTCTTCCTATTGATGATCGAATTTGTAATCCTCTACTATACACATGCTGCCAGAACATTCAGTCCCACCATGTATAGTCCTTGGTTGGTGGTTGGGTCCCTGGGAGCTCTGAGGGTACTCGTTAGCTCATATTGTTTTTCGTCCTAAGGGGCTGCAAACTCTTCAGCTCCATAGGTCCTTTCTCTAACTCCTTCATTGGGGACCGTGTACTCAGTTCAATGGATGGCTGTGAGCTTCTGCATCTGTATTAGTCGGGTACTGTCAGAGACTCTCAGGAGACAGCTATATTTAGGCTGGCTTTTCCTTCCTTCAGTCTCTGCTCCATAGTTAATCTCTGCAACTCCTCCTGTGGGTATTTGGTTCCCTCTTTTAAGAAGGAATGTCCACCTTTTGGTCTTCCTTCTTTTTGAGTTTCTTGTGGTTTGTGGGTTGTTCTTGTTTTCTAAACTTCTGGGCTAATAACCACTTATCAGAGAATGCATACCATGTGTGTTCTTTTGTGATTGGGTCACTTCACTCAGGATGATATTTTCCAGATCCATCCATTTCACTAAGAATTTCATAAATTCATTGTTTTTAATAGATGAGTAGTACTCCATTGTGTAGATGTATCACAATTTCTGTATCCATTTCTCTGTTGAGGGACATCTGGGTTGTTTCCAGTTTCTGGCTATTATAAATAAGGCTGCTATGAACATGATGGAGCATGTGTCCTTATTACATGTTGGAGCACCTTTTGGGTATATGCCCAGGAGTGGTATAGCTGGGTCCTCTGGTAGAACTATGTTCAATTTCCGGAGGAACCGCCAAACTGATTTCCAGAGTGGTTGTACCAGTTTGCAATCCCACCAGCAATGAAGTAGAGCAGAATGAAATGTAATGATTCTTTTCTGTGGGATCAGGGAGTTGTGTGTTGTTTTTCTACTTGTAGAAATGTAATCCTGTCTTATCTTTGTTAGAGTCTGCTTTGAACAATACTTGAATTTTAAACAAGAAATAATAATAGACTTTAGTGCGGCCACATAAATACCAAAGACCAAAAATACCTGTGTTTTTCTTACGTTCAACAGTGAGACGACTACCTCTACAGTTATTGTACAGAAGCTGGTATCAAATGGCCTATATTATAAATTGTATCTATACTTTTTATTCTGCAAACCTGTGTAGGCATAAACTTCACTATAGTCCTTGGTGTTACAAGCCTAATTGTTTTCCACTTATTAGAAACTAGCAAACAAGAATAGTTGGACATGTACTCATTGAGGGCAACAGTGCTTTCTCATGAGAGTGAGCCTCGGTTGACTTCATTTAACTTTCCTCCAGTATCTGAAAAGGAAAATTAATTTAACTTGTATGTTTCTTTTCCTATTGTTTGGGTCATCTTTTAGAACATTTGTTTGTGTGTAAAGCAACTAAGTGGTTCTTCTGTGTGTTTTGTTAGTTGCACAAATGGAGTGGCTTTCATTCTGACACTTCCCTACGTGCTCGTGCCAGGCACGCCGCTCATGTCCACTTGGTTCCCCTGCCATCTCTTGCTCCATCCTTCTCACCCTAGGAGCCTTCCCAGGAGCTCCCCATCTGGTTTCATGTCTTAACTTATTTCTAATATGAATTTCACGGACAAGGCAAGCACTCTGCCCGTACGCTGCAGCTCCCAGCCTGGCTGTTGGTCTCTAACAGGAGGAAGGCCGTCTGCAGCACGGCGTGTTTAAAGAGGCACAGCCATGGACAGCCTTAGTAAAGAGACGGCCATTTCCCACGTACAACCAGGGTGGGCACTCTCAACAAGAAAGCAATTGTGCAAGGTGGGGGGTGGCCTCAAGGAGACACAGGAATTGTGGCTTTGGAGGCGGGGTGGTGACTTGAGACGCAAGGTGGGAAGGGGCAGGTACTGGCAAACCTACAGATTCAGTAAGTTAACAAAGGCAGTTGGCCATTCTGGAAGGTTTGTAGTGACTCAGTATATGAGTTCACATATGTTATACTAGAAAAACTGCAACTAGTATCACCCAGGAATACAAAACAACTTTGTCTCCAGAGCTGGCCCACATGGAAAGCTCTCTCTTACTTCCTAGCAACCCAATTGAAAGTATCTCAAAGATGTGCTTGGCAGGGCTTTCAGTTGAGTTCATGCAAACAAATAAACTACTGG